>PVHX01010870.1:21252-67634 GCA_004024805.1 Geosciurus inauris
CCCCCCCCCCCCCCCGTTTTAATTCTCTTTAAAATGTCCATTCTGGCCTCAAATTTGTGGTCTTCCTGCCTCAGCTTCCTGAGCAGCTATGATTATAGATATGTGACACTGTGCCCAGAAAAACCTCAATTTTTATGGAGAACCAAAGAAAAGAAAAGGATTCAGAGGGGAGTTGAAGGAAGAAGAAAAGAAACTGTATTTGAGAGAACCTCAGGAAACATCATAGAAGCTCAGAGTTGCATTGTAATAATCTAGAAATACCCCAACCCCATGCATAGGCCTTTACACATTATGAGTTAAGGGTGAGGATTTGGTGGAGAGACTACAGTGATCTCACTAATTTGCCCAAGCTGGCCTTGAGCTTTTGATCTGCGGATGAGGTGGAGGGGCTCTTCCTTTTTGGATGTGTTAAGGAAGGTTCTCATCATACTTTCTTTACCAGTACCCAAGTTGTACTTCAGTATGTACCAAGGTACATTCGTCGAATAGGAGTTTTCCTGGATTGTGAAGATAGAACCGTGAACTTTATTAAAACGTTGCTCAAAGTTCGCTGATATACAGAGTTTCTTCCTGTTCCTTCTCTCTCCATCTCAAGCCTGTCTTCCGCTGTAGTCACTTCTGACCAGATACACATAAGACTCTGCCCCTATATTATGGAAAATCCAGTGTCTCAGGAAGCCCTCTTCCTTGGGTCTTATCAAACATAACAATCAAGTTATATTTTATTAACTTTAGGTTCCTTCTACTGTTGTGAGAATCTATTTACTGTGTTATTAATTATGGTGATAATACTAAAAGCACATATACTCTTAAAATTTGTTTTTTTAAATTTATTCATTTTGGGAATATAATCATCCATGATACATGAAGTAGAACATATTCTCTGTTTTTTCTTTATTTCTAAACTGTCACAAAATAAAAGAATAGATAATGGTTGATTGAATAAATTTAAAATTCAATGTGTAAAAATATGTCGCTTTCTTTTCCCAAACAAGTATGACCTTAAAGACTCAATGGTAATAAAAACACAATTTCTCCTTTCTTTTTATATAACTATAATCTACCTGTCTTGGTCCATTTTCTGTTGTTTTATCATAATACCTGAATCTGGGTAAATTACAACGAAAAGATTTATTTAGCTCACAGTTCTGAATACAGGTAAGTTCTAGGTCATAGTAGCTCAGATTCTGGTGAGGGTTTCCTGTTGAATCTGCTCATGGCAGGGAAGCAGAAGAAGAAATTGTGCACTGCAGAGGGTCTGAGCACATGGGTGTCACTCATAACAACCCACTTTCTCAAAAACTACTCATTCTCCAAGGGCCCAGAATTTACTCTTTTATTCAGGCTCAGTCCCAGGAGAAAGGCTTTAATCCTTTAATGACTTAAAGGCCTCATCTCAAAACACCACTTCTCTAAAGAATTATACTTCAACTTGAATTTTTTGGGGGACAAACCATATTCAAAACATAGTACTACATATCCACCCTATCCATACTTCTGGGTAATCATGCTTAACCATCTGTGTGATGCTGTCCTTTCTAATTATGCTCATACATGTGAATAATTACAATTATTAGTATTCTGTTCTGCATTGGAAGTCACAGGACAAAAAGGAACATGACCCCTGCTTCACACTATACATAGTCAAATTGACTTAAGAGAAAATAATAGTCTCATAGAGAAAGTTTGCCTAGACAAGATATAAAAATAATAATCAATGAGAAAAAAGTTAATTGGTCTGCATTAAAATTATTACTTTTTTGCTTAACGATACTATTTCACAAGAGTAAAAATGCAAAATGAGAGTTGGAAAATTGCCGTGCACTACAGAATGTGCCTGTAGTTTTGTTTACTTGGAAGCCTGAATAAGGTGGTTGGTTTGAGTCCAAGAGTTAAAAGCAACAGAGCAATATCCTGTCTCAAACCATGATGTTAGAAACAGGTATCATTGGTGCATGCCTGTAATCCCAGCAACTGGAAAGGCTAAGGCAGGAAAATCACAAGTTTGAGGCCAGGCTCAGCAACTTTACAAGGCCCTAAGCAACTTAGTGAGACTCTGTCTCAAAAAATAGAAAGGACTGGGTATGCGACTCAGTGGTAGTATCCCTGGGTTCAATTCCCAGTCCCCTCCCCCTAAAAATAATATATTTACAAAACATGTATCAAAGATACAATGTATATGTACAGTGGATATGATGGTTAATCTGAATCGTCAATTTGGATTAAGAGATGCCTAAGATTAAGAGGCTTCTGGGTGTGTCGATGAGGCTGTTTCTAGGAAGGATTGGCATGTGGGACAGCAAACTAAGGTGGAGATCCACCCTAAGTGTGGGCAGCCATAGGTTGAGGGCCTGAATGTAGCAAAAGTTGAAAAAACAAGGAGGCAGCAGCACACGCACAAGCTTGATTCTTCTTGTGGGGTTTGAATTGCTGCTGCAAACTTCCAAGGATATCAGACTCCAGCTTCTTTACTCTTCAAAGTGGACTCTGACCAGTTACTATCAGGGAGCTTCCAGACCTTTGGTCCTACTGAGGCTGCATCATTGATTCCTCTTGTTCTGAGGCTCCAGCATCTTAGATTGAGTAGCTACTGATTCCTCCAGCTCTCCAGCCTTGAGATAGTCATTGTGGGACTATACAGCCTCTGGTTCTATAAGCCAGAGGCTATAATAAATCCCCTTTTTATAATCATATATATCCTGTTGGTTCTTTTTCTCTAGAGAACCCTGACTACTACAGATGCATAATGTTTGATAAATAAAGAACAATCAGGGCTGGTGTTGTAGTTCATTTGGTAGAGCATTTGCCTAGCATGTGTAGGGAACTGGGTTCAATCCTCAGCACCACATATATAAATAAATAAATGAATGAATGGATAAATAAATAAATAAATAAATTAATTAATTAATTAAAGATGTTGTTTCTATCTACACCTAAAAATTTAAAAAAAAAAAGAAAGAAAAGTCAACCTGCTAAAAAATTAGATAACTTTTTTGAATAGTAACATCACAAAACAGAATATACATATATTTCCAGTTAAATATGAAAAAGTTTTTACTTTCATGAGGCATTAGATTAATGCAAATTGAACCACGAATTGAACCACTAGACCTCCACAAGAATAAATAAAATTTAAAGATGAATAATATATGTTGACAAATATGTAGAATAAACAAAGTTTGCTCAAGGCTAGAGAAAGTATAAATTGAAAATTCCTTTTTGGCACACTTACTGAAAGCATTTCCTAGGGCCTAGATATTCCAGTAGGAATAAACATTTATAACCAGCAATGTCTACATACACTTGATAGATAAAGCTATGCACAATGTTGCTCATTTCATCACTTTTTATAATAGCCTAAAATTGGAGCCAAAGATACATACCAACAGTAGAATAGCTAGATAAATTGTGATCTATTCATGCAATTCAATTCTATGAAGAAATGAGAATGAACAAATTCTCACTGCAAAAATGTGATTGAATCTCACAAGCATAAGTTTAAGCAAAATACTCAAAAGAGTTTTTTTACTGTGTACATTTAAAGAATGGTATATTGGATATTCAGAAAAAGAATACATTTTAGATACTTTTACCACATACACACACACACACAATATAAACAGCACTTTACTTACATAAATTGCAAACTCAATGAAGTAGCATTAAACTTAGAATATTAAATAACTTCATATAAAAATAATGATTTATATGAGTCAGTAATAACTGGGAATGAAATATAGGAAACATTGAAATTGAGGGAAAGATAGTTTGTTTCATAAAGAGAAGAATTCTCTCTCTGTTTAATGAAACTTTAAGCCACAAAGGAAAGAGCAAAAAATATCATTGCCCTTGGGGAATTGTAGCTTTGGAAAGGGAAAAAATAAATTTAAAAAGCAGAGAGAAACTTTAAAGTAGACACACACATGTGATAGGTCTAGACCTATAGCTAGAGGTGGATAGGGTCACTGGTAAAGCCCCACCCAAGACTCAGGGACATGGGGTGTACTGAAGATTGAGGCTTCATCCAAATCACAAAGAATGCTTCTACATCCTTCATCTTTCCATTGCCCAATGAGACAAGAAAGTGTTGAGTAACATATAAAAGCAGTTTGAGAGACTGAAAGGAGTTTGTAGGGAGAACTAGAGTGTGGAACAGATATTGAGACAAACTAGTGAGCCAGTCCAACTCTAAGTACAAAGTAATGCTAAATGAATATGGAGCTCATGGAGCACTGAAACAATGACATCAGAAATGAATCCACAAACCAACTCACCTCACTACCAGATTGAGTCAGACAGAATACACACAGGTCAAGTCTAGTATGAGGGAAAGTATGTCTATTTATATTCTTAATATCACAAAATGGTTATATTTTTAAAGATAATTACAAGAAATAAAAAGAAACAAGAAAAAAGTAAAAGAAACACCATTCAGACACAAAGTAATAATGGCACTACATATAGGTGTGACATCCATGTTGGAACTCTACAGATAGATCAGTTGGCACTGTTCTCCAAATGGTTGGTAAAGTGTTCTTGCAACTTGTGAGGTTGTCATCTTCTGTTTGAAATTTTAAGGTTACTTATACAGAATTGAAAGGGAAAGAGAAGAATTTTTTTTCTTTCTTCTCTTTTTTTTTCTGTGTATGTGTGTGTGTGTGTGTGTGTGTGTGAGAGAGAGAGAGAGAGAGAGAGATACTGAGGATTGAACCCAGGGATGCTCTACCACTGAACTACATCCCCAAAATGTTTTATTTTTTTATTTTGAGACTGGGTCTTGCTAAGTTGCCCAGCCAGTCCTCAAATGTGTGATCCTCCTGCCTCAGTCTCATGAATAGCTGGGATTACAGGAGTGTGCCACCATGCTGACTAAGAGAATAAAATGTTTAGAATATTTTTGTAAATAGGTGATATTTATTATTTTTCTACACATCACTCATTTATTTTAGTTATTTCAAGTTCATTAAAGTCTCTTATTACAATGTTTAATTTTTAAAAGGCAAATTTTAAAAGGTATGCTAGTAATGTAAACTTTTAAAGTAAAAAGTCATGTGGAAGAACCATAAAGATTGAAGTGTGTTCCAAAGGTTCATGCTGTTGAGTAAATGCAATAGGCTTAACAATGTTTGACACTGGCCACCTGTGCAGAAAGTCTGGGTCTTCAGCTTGTAGCTTCCAGCTCCCGCACCGGCACCTCGCCTTCATCCCATTAGAGAGAGAACCAGTAGCTCAGAGGTTAGGTATCTTGACTTCACAGAACCCCAGAGTATTGACTCTGCTATTTGGCAGGTTTTTGTCTCTGCCCACTTCTACCCCCAAATACACCAACTGGAAGTGATGAATGCTTTGCTGGTTCCCAGGTGAAACTCAAGTCCATGGCTAGCATGTTAGCAGCATTAACACTGTCTCAACCCACCCCTCCTTTTTTCCAGACAGTCTTGCTCAGCTTCTCAGTCTGGCCTTAAATTCTTTATCCTTTCAAGTAGCCTCAGCCTCCCTCCTGAGTAGTTGGGATTATTGATATGAACCCTTGTGCAGCACAACAGCTATCTCAAAATTTTTGCCTGAACTAGAGCTTATATACCTGCTTTATTGTAGGTGTCAGAAATCACAGTGACCACACTGCATCTTCCAGAGGGAAAGTATTGCTGCCCCAGACAGGGTCTGAGAGGTTGGATCTCCTTGATTTCCGTTTTTGGGAAGAAGTTTAGCAAATATGAACATTTGAGGTCCCGAGAAATGACGTACTTCCCTCATCAAGCACTTTGAAAATCTGGGGAAAGAACAGGGTCTCTTGGGAAGCCCAGTGACTTTGTATCCCAGGAAATCTCAGGGCAGCTACTTCTCCTGAACACTTTCTCTTACAGCCCAGAATTCTTGTATTAGAAACCAAAGCTCATGTTTCCATAGCATGCTATCCAATATGGTATTTTTTAAAGTATTCTTGTTTTTACATCCTAAAATCATAATTAGTAGCTACTGGACAAAATTATCTTTGCTACTAATCTATGTAAAAGGGAGGTTCTAGGAAAGTACATCCAAGCTAGAAAGAGCCTGCAGAGGCTTCAAAGTGGCACTTTTCCTTTGCCACACAGGATGGGGTGTGGGAATGTGTCATTGTCTGCTCTTGCAGTTTATGCTGCATATGTGTCATTCCTTAAGAAGCAGCTGCAAAGCAGGACCCTGGGTCTCTTGCTGGAAAGCATGAGATTGAAGTGAGGAAAATAAAACGATCCTCTTTCTTTTTTCTTTTGTACCAAGGATTAAACCCAGGGGCATTTCACCAATGAGCCACATATGCAGCCCTTTTTAAAAAATTTTTATTTAGGAGAGGATTTTGCTGAGTTGCTTAGGGCCTCACTAAATTTCTGAGGCTGGGTTTAAACTTGTAACCCTCCTGTCTCAGCCTCCTGAACTGGGATTATAGGCATGCACCACCACACTTCGTGAGGAAAATAAAATTTCTAAACTAAATCCCTCTCCACATGACAGAATAAATCTAAAGTCAATCTTAGGCAAAATATTTATAAATGTTCAAAGACATTTACTATAAATCATATATTGATGACACACTATTTTAAAATCAAAAAATTAAAGAATACAACTAAAAAATTTTAGATACAATCTGAATTTGAGAACTTATTTTTTTAAATCGGTGACTTTTGGTGAGGCTTTGGAGATTTGTTTATGAAGATTAGATAAGTTGTTACACCAATATTCTCAGCCTTAAAACTAATCACCCATACTACCTAACCACCCACACTAATCCAATTATCCACACTAGCCCAATTACCTATACTAACACTGATTGGAAGCATACTGAAATACAATCAGGGAACAAGTGGGTGTGGTCTTCAGGGACTCAACAAAAGGGCACTCCAGGAAACAAGCTCATTCTTCTCCAGAACGGAGTTTGGAAGTCATCTGGCTGAGGGACATCAAAATCTACCACATCCACACTCAAGCGCCTGATCCTGGAGCTGACTTCATATTTTTACTTCTGGAGCCAACACCGGTAAAACCATAGATCCATTCCTTAGGTAATTACACAATTTACAGATGAGCCCTAGCTACTTTCTCAAGCTAAATTGAACAAAATTTTTTATTTTAATTTATCAGCAACTTAGTTTATTTCTATGATATTGTTTCTCTACTTAGTAAAAATTATTTCATTCTTATTTTGTCTTATCTTGGCATATAATTTAGAATTAAAGTGATAATTAATTTAATTTTAGTGATATATTCCTTAATTGCTCCTGTGTATTTTATAAGGACTCAAAAACTAGTTCCAAGATAACTTGTAATTTTGTACCTGTAAACCCAGAAATATTTTTAGGAATATTCCATCCATCCTCTTCCTAGAAATTCAACTAATGTAGAAATAAGAACTCAAATTTTTAGCAAAATAAAAATTGTAAAGGATGCTTTCTTTTCTGGAGCAGATTAAAATAATTAGATCTTTTCACAATGTGAAGGGATGCTTGATAATAGTTTAGACTTGGTAGTGAGAGCTATTCTCTTAAATGTTTCATTTATTCATTATTTATTTATTTTTCTATTTGGTCATATACAAAAGAAAGTCTATTCTGCCCTAGGCAGAAGTGTGCTATTCAATGAGAACTTGAGTAAAATTTTGTTCAGGCTTTTGTCTCTTCAAAGATAGATGAATAAATTCTCCTGGTTTTCTTACTTCAGAAAAATGGACTCAGAAATCCCACAAGCCTTCCAAAAAGGACTCACCTGCTCCATCTGCCTGAACTACCTTATAGACCCAGTCACCATAGGCTGTGGGCTGACCTTTTGTTGACCCTATCTCTGCATTTCCTGGGAACAAGCCCAAACTCCTGCCTGTTGCCCTGTGTGCAGGGAGCCACCACAGCAGGGAGATGTCAAAAACAATATTCTTCTGAAGAATCTGATGTCCATTGCCAAAGAAGCCAGTCTCAGAAAATTCCTGAACTCTGAGGAAAACATGTGTTTGACCCACAAGGAGACAAAGAAGATCTTCTGTGAAGAGGACAGGAACCTGCTCTGTTTGCTCTGCTCCAACTCTCAGGAGCACAGGGCTCACAGATATCCTTCAGTAGAAGTGGCTACTGAGGAGTACTAGGTAAGTGACACACCTGAGAGCACTGTTAAAGCTGAGTGATGGAGCCAGGAGATTATAACAAAGATGAGGATCTCAATAATGATTGCCCTGTTCTTTTCTGCATGCTAGGTAATTTTCTAAGTAGCAAGGAAGAAGCTAAGTGCCAAAGGTGTAAGCAATAAATAAAATATGCAAGCATACCTGCCTTCATGGAGCTAGCTTCCACTGGGCTCGTGATAAAGTAGATACTTTTTTGATTTTAACACTTAAGGCAGTATAAAGTTCTCATTTTGAAAGGAGTTACTGGCTACCAAAATAACAAATGAAATAGGTTTCTATACAGCACACATATTTACTAACACTAGAGAATGAGTAGGATAATTGGAATTACCAGGGGAGAGCATCACAAAATCCAAATTCTGATGCCAATTGCCACACTATCTGAAAACTATTCATCATTTTTACTATCCCTAGGCAAATGGCTACATTATATTTTGAACTTTTTCAGTCTGAAAGCTCCTAAAATTCGTAATCATCAATGGTTGAAAGGAAGAATTATGATTTTTTTCTACTTACTAAAGTATTTGTCCCTTGATTCTATCATTGTGAGATTAAAATCTAAATCTACTTGCTTCTCTAGTGTTTGAATTTATATTTCTCTTACAAGTGAGGCTCCTAAAGCAAATAACATCATTATGGGAAAAGATCCATATAAATCAGAGAAATCTAAATGAAGAGAACAAAATAATCAGTCTATGGATTATACATATAAGTCTATTTCCCTGAGACTCAGCTTGAGACAGACATACCTTAAATTTATCCATTAGTCACTTTAGCATTATTGTGTAAGGATATTAGGCATACCTTTTCTGATGGCTTATAATCCTACAGTAAAATTCAACTTTGTTGGTCAAGCAAATGACCAGCCAGTGTCATAGGGAGGTTTAAGATCAAAATAAATTTACTAACCAGAGATCAGAATATTGCATATAACAATTTATAACTCAGCTATAAATTCTAATTGCTTGCATATAGACTTTCAGATTTGAGAGGATAAATTGTCAATCAAAACCTTTTCTTTCAGTATTTCAGGAATTCATGAAGCAGATGAAAGTGTTTTGAAGGAAGGATGGGTTTGGTTCCTTGCATAGTTATATAATAGAAAAAGAATGAAGATAAAAGAGGAGTGAATTTGCAATTTCTGAAAAGTTGGTGTATGTAAATTTATGATGTGTGTTACATACTGATAAAAGATACTGGCCAAAGATAGAGGTTTAAGTGGAGAAGAATAAAATCATGCTGGAAATGTGATCTAGACAATCTATCTCTACAGTGCTACATGTATCTACGGGAAGAGCTGATCAGGGCTGAGTATAGAAAACTGCATTCAGTTCTCCACAAGGAAGAAAAACTACATTTAGAGAATCTTAAAAAGGAAAGCAAAAAATTTTAGAGCAACTCAAAATAAGTGAAGCCAAAATGGTTCAAAAGAGAAAACACTTAACAGAAATATATGAGGAGCTGGTAAAAATGTCCTGTAAGCCATATGTGGAGCTGCTCCAGGTAAGAACTGAGATGTATGTGAAAGGGTTTGATATGATCTGAGGTTCTCAGCTTTGACCACATTCTTTGGTGCCATAACTAAGTTTCCATATTTCCTGCATCAATGATGGGGTTCTTTTCTCTTTGGATATAATCTAGTTAAAGTTTAACTTCTATCCTGACTATAAATAAGAAAGATTTATGGAATTTTGCAAGTAGCTCTACCAGGAAATGTTTCTTTCTTAAATTATCCTTTATAGATTTCTTGTCTAAGAACTACAAAATAACCATTTATTCATGAACATTCCATTTTTGCCTCCCATTGGAAATACCCATGTTCTTCCTTTTCACTCTTTTTTCACTCTATTGGTTCTGATTCATCAAGAATTCAGATTCGTCAATTATGCTTTACTGGTATTATCCTGAGAGATAAAAATGAATTTATTACAAGGGTTGTTGTGATGATGTTTGATACTTACCTGAACTTTCCCAAAACAAAATACTATCCTTTTTTTTTTTTTTTTCCAGCAGGGATAGAATTCAGGGGTATTCGACCACTGAGCCACATCCCAAGCCCTATTTTGTGTTTTTTATGTAGAGGCAGGGTCTCACTGAGTTGCTTAGTGCTTCGCCATTGCTGAGGCTGACTTTGAACTCGCAATTCTCCTGTCTCAGCCTTCCAAAGTGCTAGGATTACAGGCGTGCGCACTGAACCCAGCTGTCCTATTTCTTAAGAAATCTAAGCTTTTCTTGTTTTCTTTGCAGGACTTGAGAGACCTATTGACATGGTAAGTTTAGTCTTTGGTGCAAACTGGGACACCATGAGAGCTATGAGATGGATCAACCTGTTTCTAACAAAGTGAAGAAAGCATTTATGTAGATAATAATCAACTGTGTGTACATGAGTTTGTGTGAATATGATTTCTAGTTCCCTTTTATCAGAAGTTAGCTTTTCTTGCACCCTGTGGTTGCGGGATGTACGTTTTGCTGGACTGCATGCTGAAGTTCCTAAAATACAAACATGTATAATTTTAGATTGTAAGTCACAAACATTGAGGTGCCTGGGATAGTTTTTCCTAGTTAGGAAATGAAAGAGATGGGTACCTCTGAGAAATGGGCTGGTGACAGGCAAAAAAATAAAAAAGACTCCTAGGAATGGAATAGTCTATCTTGTGATTGCAGAGGTACCCTCTGCACAGAAAAGGGTTTCATGAAACATTTTCAATTGAATGATTATTTTGTTCCTTTAAAACTGTGATGATATCTTTGGCACCAGATGATTCATGTCCTCTTCCTCCTTACAGGAGCAAGTCAGTGCAGCTGTACATGCCTCAGCCTGTGAAGCCAGCACTTCCTGCCCAGACCATCACTAGACTGATAGATAGGCTCAACTGTTTCCAACGTTAGTGTCATCCCATTGATGGGACCACACTATAGTGCCCTTCAATAATGATTTTCTAGAGAAAATCTTTCCATTTATTAATCTTTAATATCCCAAAGGGAATGGTCTGTCAATTGGTATTTATATTTAGTAATCAGGTCACCATGATTAAATAAGGAAAAAATAAGTGAAATCTGGTATAATGATAAATGTGATTTGGGCTATAGATGCAAAATCAGTTCAATATGTCAGGCAATTATAAATTAGTTCAGGATGTTTCCATTTTAAGTTAAATGCAGTTAGTAATGGAGATTATTTAAATATTTTCCCTTAAAATGTCTTAGTAATTGAATGTGTGGTGTGTATTATATTAAATGTGATATATTAAATGCATTAAGTTTAATATATTAAAATGCATTAAAAAACATTAAATGAATGCACAGAGCAATAGTTCATAAGCATCAAAAATAAAACAAGTTTGGTGAATGATGAGGCAGTATATAGATTTCCATGGTAGACATAAATAAGAACCATAGCAAGTAGTTATTGCTTTGGACTTAGTGGCAAAGCAAACCTCCAATTTCTCAGATAAATTTAAAAGGAATGAGCTAGAAGTAGACATGACCACTCTTTTCTTTGCAGTGTCCAAATTTTTAACAGTGTTTTCATTGTGGTTGGGCTCTTGTTTCTTCTGCAGGTATTCTGGAAACCCTACTCCAGCCACAATTATCCCTTTTCTTCTGCATCCCTCCCTCTGAGACTAAGGTAGACCTTCTCTTCTAACATGAATTTAAAGATGATTTTGACTGGAATATTCTCTTCTTTCCACAGTGCAGATTTCCTTTGAAAATTCAGTGACGAATCATAACATCAGACTATTTGATGACGCGAGAATTTGAGGTTTGGGCATGTCCATCCAGATTCATCTTTGAATTCTGATAGATCTAACTATTTTGCTGCATGGGGAACACAAAGTTTCAACTCTGGAAAATATTACTTGGAATTGGATGTGAATGACTCTTTGGATTAGGCTCTAGGAGTCTGTAAGGATTCCTGGGTAAGAAAGAATGGCACACTGATCGAATCCGAAGATACATTTCTCCTCCTATTTGTAAAGGAGGATGATCACCAGTCTCTTGACCACCTCCCCAATGTTTCCTCACTACATAGAGAAGCCTCAGTGCTGTATTGGTGTGTTTCTTGATTTTGAGAGCAGAAGTGTGAGTTTTGTGAATGTTGCCAAGTGTCCCCTTACATGGAGGTACCCTGCTAGCTCTTTGAATTTCCCAGTCAGACCTTTTGTTCATACTGGCCACAAATGACCAGGAATAAATCAGGAAAGTCTATGCCTGGGAACTCTGTAATTCAGGCAACCCTTGCCAGTTGAAGTCAACAATGCTGTACTTTAGTGTTTTTTAAGTTTGTTTTTTTTTTTACTTCGGCCAGGCATGATGGTACATGCCTATTAATTCCAGCAATTCTATTATTTCAGAAAACCGATGTTGGAGAACTGCAAGTTTGAGGCCAGCCTCAAATTTAGCAAGATCCTGTCTCACAAAAATAAAAATGATGATGATGATGATAAAATAATAATAATAATGATGATGGCTGGGAATGTCATTTATTGGTAGAGCAACCCTGGGGTTAATCCCCAGTCCAAAAAATATATATATTTTCTTGAATCTAACTTTATTCTCTTTTTAAATACAAAGATTGTGTTGAAGACAGTATGAAATGCCAAATTATGTTGACTCAATTTTTTTTAATGAGGATCATCTTTTGTGGCGCATAAAATTTGAAGCTTGTGTATTCCACTGCACTATATGCTATGTCTGCTTACATGTTTTGTGAGTTTGTCAGAATTAGTAAAATTACATAATTTCATGATTCATGCTCAATGGAATTCTGTAGGAAGATTTTTTCACATCATAGGCAGAACTGTTTGTTCATAATAAACATATCAGTTTGAGGTTTTCACCTATCTCTTGATCTAAGAAATTCTAATTTATTCATCCTTAGGGAATGGAAAAAGGGAAATTCTTTCCCACACTCAGGACAAGGACTTATTTTTTTAGTGAAGCCAGTAAAGTTGGCCCTTTGACTTTTCCTCCCATATCCTTAACTATTTTTGAAGCAGTTTTATATTAACAGCAAAATTGAGAGGAAATAGAGAAAATTTGTTTCCTGCCCCCTCTCTATATATACAATTGTATTGCCTCACTCTTTATTAATATCCCCCATCAGAATGATACATTCGTTACAACTAATGAACCTAATTGCATACTCAGACGATGTGGATACTATATACTTATAATGAGAAAATCTTGCCTCTGTGTTCCTCCTCTCAACCTATAACTCTAGTCTATCCATGAGAAAAATAGCTACAAATCAAAATTGAGGGATATTTTACAAAATACTTGACTAGTATTCTTCAAAATTGTGAAGGTTATGAAATGTAAGAAAAGAAGCTCTTTGAAACCAATTCAAAGGAGACATGAGAGTGAATTCAGGGTTCTGTCCTAGGTTGGATTCTGGAATAAAAGTAAGATGTTCATGTACAAGCTGGTAAAATCCAAAAAATGCCTGACTTCAGTTCATGATAACCTATCAATGTAAGCCTCCAATGTTTGGCAACTGTCTCATGGAAATGTATCATCTTAGGGAAGAAAGAAACTGGTCATAGAAATACAAAATAACTATCACATTTTTAATGTCTCTTTAAATAAAATATTTTAAAGTAAAATTTGAAAAGTTTTAAGACAAATATCTATCATGTCTGCTCCATGACACACTTACATAATGAAAAAGGCAAGTTTTAGAAGAACTTATATAGTGTAAGTTTTTGAAAAAGATTCACTTACACCAATGCTTCATTCATCAGAGGCGGCCAGTGTCTGAAGTGTGAAGCTCCATGCAGTACTGAACCTCTGAATCTGCAGAGCCTGGACCATTTTTCTTCGCAGTTCAGCTGTTTGTCCCAGTTTGGCAGTTGTGGTTGCCATTTAGAGTGCAGCCTTTAATGCTTGACCTCAAGGGCATTCTGGGACAATTTGATGACAGATCCCCAGGAAAACACACATTCAAAGCTAGCTTCTCACTGTGAAGACCTCAGATGGATGATTGTGGCCATGGTGGCATGACAAAATTTAAGACTTGGTTAATTCTCTTTAATTAAAGAGAAACTACTGAACATATCTAACATTTCATATTAAATTATCTTCAGTGACTAACAGGCCATATAGTGTTATGGGTCTGAATAGGTGATATGAACTCATGAGGACAATAACTGCTCAGATTATTAAATAGAAGGAATAGAGTGAATTCTGATGTAAATGACGAAATAGCAATGGCTTGGGTGATAATGGTTTATTCATGGTAATAAGTGTACTTCTCTGGGGCAGAATGTGGATAGTGGGTAAGGATGTGTGTGCGAGATGGAAGAGAACATATGGGAACTCACTTTCTACTCAATTTGCTGTGAATGAAAAACTGCTCTAAAAATAAAGTTTATTAAAAATATGAAAAGCTCCAACTGCTGTACACAGTGAATTTGTTCTAAGTAGTGTTATTTTGTGGTGTCTCAACAAATGAATAATATTCACATTTTACATACAGAATATTTTAATATGAAAGACCAGATTCTATAGTTTTAACTAATCTATTTATAAAAGGTATGGATAAAATTGATGAAAGTGTAGAAATATTTAAGCACAATCTTATATATTATTCTCTATTTTGGAAGACAAAAAACTTTTTTCACAGAATTCATATAAAATCACTGGGGGGAAAATAGGTGCAAAATAGCACCCCATAATCATCAACTATGTTTTGAGTATTAGTTTCACAGGGGACAATTTCCACAGGCAATACATGGAAAAGACTTGGATTTCAGTGCTGTTGTGTTTCCTCTTGTTTGTTCAAGAAGTGATATATAGACAGAATAATAAATACTTTATTTATTGAATATATACTTTCCATATTATTTATTGAATAACATAGACAGAATTTTTAATGTTCCCAACAAGAAATAATATTTGAGGTAATGGATGTGCTGATTGCCCTGATTTGATTCTTGTACATTATATACATGTACTAAAACAATATACTGCACCTCATATATGTGTATTGTTATTGTCAATTTAAAAATATTTTGTTGCTCACATATACTACATTGTTAGTCCTATAAGTTGTGACTATACTAACCATTTATAAACATTTTCTTGTCATTATTCCCTAAAAAATATTTACATTGCATTTAAGTTATTGTAGGTATTATGGTCAATCAAGAGATTAAAGTATGAACAAAACATTGCACATGTTATATTCAAATACTATCTTTTTATATTATAGGGATTTGAGCATTTATTTCTCTATAAGCAATGTTAGTCATTCTTCATTTCTCTAATATTTTTATTCTAATACACATGAGATTATTTTAAGGTGAGGATGGTCAAGGATATGATATTGAAATATGAATTACTACAGAATTGTATGTTTGCATTGCTGCTATCATTGACAATATTTTTCAACTCATCTATAATTCCACCTTTAGATCAAATCCACATCTTACAGGTTTACCCCCACCCTTTTTACTATGCTCTCTGCAATCCAATCAGAGACCTTACTGAAATTAAATTATTTTTAATTTTATTTTTGGTGCCAAGGATTGAACCTAGGGGCTCCTAATCACTAAGCTATATCCCCAGCACTTTTTGGTTTTTATTTTGAGCCAGGACCTCACAAGTTGCTGAGGGTGGCTTTGAACTTGTGATCCTCAGGCCTCAGGCTCCTGAGCCACTGGGAATAGATATATGAGTCTGAATTGTTTTAAAGGAACTCAAAACCACATATCTGAAACTGCAAGTATATTTAATCTAAATAAGTATATTTCATATCTGCCATAACTCTAGTAATTACATTATGTATAATATTTTACACATGTTAAATATTCCAGTATATAATTTGTATGTATATGTATTATCATATCAATATTATATATGTATTATAATTATGATAACACCTAGATAGCTATTTTTAATTACAAGGATATTTTAATGCACCAGTCCTTTGAAAACTTCTTCAGTCTAAGTAAATTTATAACCTTAGTCAAATGGAATGTGAGTCCCAACTATTCTGTTTTCCAAAACAATACATGAGTTTTACTATCTCTGCTACTAAATATGTGTCTCCAGTGACCATGCCTATAGAAATGTTATGCCTGAAATAGCTGGAAGTTTTCCAGATTTTCAGTCTTCTTATCTGGCTTATTGTCATTCCATTAAATTCTGTGTCTGCAGACAGTTTATGTCTTAGTTATAGAGAACTCGTTGGATACATCCCCAAGTTAGTCTTTTACTTCAACTGACTTATAAATCAAATAAAAAGATGAAACACAGCATAAGTATTGGAGAATAAGTATTCTGAGAGAAATTTTTATTTTAAGAACTTCAAAGAATTTATGAACTTAATAATATAAACAATTTAAAAAATAGACAAAAGCGCCAAAAACCTATTGGACAAAAGACAGCCTTTTTAACACATGGTCTTGGGAAAACTGGTTATCCACATGCAGAAGATGACGACTAGATCCTTATCTCTCACCCTGCATAAAAATCAAATTGTGCCATTTGCAGTAAAAGGTATAAAGCTTGAAGCCGGGCGTGGTGGCGCAAGCCTATAATCCCAGCACTTAGGGAGGCTGAGACAGAATTGCGAGTTCAAAGCTACCGTCAGCAATGGTGAGGCGCTAAGCAACTCAGTGAGACCTTGTCTCTACATAAAACACAAAATAGGGTGGGGATGTGGCTCAGTGGTCAAGTGCCCCTGAGTTCAATCTCCAGTACAAAAGAAAAAAAAAATGTATAAAGCTTGAGAACATTTTGTTAAGAGAAATAAGTCTAACTCAGAAAGTCAAGAGTCATATGTTTCCTCTCACATGTGGACACTGGAGATGAGCAAGAAAAAGAAAGGTGGTGGGTGGGGAGCTTCTGAAAATTGAGGAGAGATCAGTACAGTAGAGGGACCAAGAGAAGAGAGAAGAGGAGGAAAAGTGGAGGTGCTGGCAAATGATTTGGACCAAATTATATTGTTATGGTGTTTGCATGAATGAGTATGAAACAATGAATCCCAACATTATGTGTAATTATAATATGCCAATAAAAATGTGGAAAAAATAGTATAAATGATATGTTACTCAAATAGATGAAATTAAACCCAATCAAGTAGGCATTAAGCTGACCTTCTCAGCTTAATTGCATTCCTGATACACATGGTCAGGTTTCTGACTGGTCCTGATCATGTGGATCCAAAGCGAAGGAAAGGTCTGAGAGGCAGAGAAGGAACATGGGAGGAGACAAAAACGAGGTAACTATTGACCACATTAACAAAGTTCACTGTGCCAAACTCATAATCCAGGAACACCCCTACATGATCTAGAGGCCTTTCTATGTACTGAGATACTAGTGGGGAAGAGGTAAAGAGATGGCAACCATTGTCCTTTTTGACACAGAAAAGTAGAGAAACTCCCTCAGAGTTACAAGGATGTCATTCCTCATTGTCCAACAATCAGTCCCAACTCCAGTGACCCAGTTCCAATAGTCCCCCACATCCACCTCCCAGAAACACTGGCCAAAAATGAATGGCTGGTCTCCTCATGTAAGATCTTGTTGGATTATGGGTGACATCATATGATCGGGACTGATAAGCAAATATCTGTCTTCAAACAGGGGTAAGTGACAAGTACTCATCTCATTATCCCAAGAGATATGCACTGCAGGAAAAAAATACATTATATTGTGTGATAAATTTTTGAGGGACATAGTTTTTCATAGTTTGTATATATATTATTGCTGGAAATATGAGTCAGGGCAGCCAAGGATTGTAGAAATTGACTGATGTTCAAGGGCTGCTAGTCCATATTTGTAAAAGCAAATCTTTAATAAGATAAGTGAAAGAAATCGAGTAACTTGAAATATATAAAATCCAATATCCAATATCTTGGGCTGTATATAAAACAAACATTACAAAACTCTGTTCCTGTCTGTGAAACATTTATATTTTGGAATTATTAATAATTCAATGTTATTAATAAAAATAGCTTGCCATCTCAGAAAATTAATAATAACTATTATACAAGTTTCTGACAATTCAACAATGACCAAATTGAACAGAAAGATGAAATATACTGTATTGTAGATAGATATTCACATATTTCTTACAGAGTTTAAAACAAAATTTCAGCATGCAGTAATGCATAAAATCTTCATCTATTGTTGAGTGTTTGTCTGGGAAAAGGATGTGGAGAGGGGAGAGAGAAAAAGAGGAACTTGGCTATTTTAAACATTTTTTTTTTTTTTTTTTTTTTATTCAATAAATTATTTTTTATTTTTTTATTTTTACTTTTAAACATTTCAATTATATTTTTCACATATTTTTCCTGTAATGGCAAACTTTGTTATAAAAGTTCTCAGAAAAGAAACAATAGTTCAATAGTTTGAGTAAGTGGAAAAGATTTCCATTGTAGAACTTTAATGGAGAAAATTTAATGGTGTCCTGCCAAAGGGCTGCCTGTTACCTTGGAGTTGGGGGAGTATTTCCATCAGTCCAGTGATGGAGCAGGAACTGAGCTTTGGGTTCAAAGACTGGGGCATGTGCATCTGCACGGACTCACTCCTGCAAATAAGACTAAATTACGCTTTCTCCACTCCAAGTTTTCATCAATATTATGTCATTTATGTCCCTCTAAAAATGTTCATCAAAATCTTCAAAATTAGTTTCAGGAATATAAATTTAACTCCACAAACTCCAGGACACAGCAAATACCAATTCATTTTATGAAAATCAAGTGACATCCACTCCAACTCATGTCTTAACACTTGAATCCTAGTACAAAGTTTCAATAATCATGACTGTATCTGTTTTCTCTCCCAATCATAGCACTGTGCAAAGTGGCCTGAAATTGAGGACTTTCAAGAAAGGCATTCTGGATTTTGATGCAAAATTGTTCCCACTGAGAAGCTCACTGTAACCATAAACCAGGGATTAAGGAACTTAATTAGGGCAGGGATCCTGTGCTCTAGGATCCAGCTTCTCTAAGTGACACATACAGCTTTTCCCTGTAAAGTTGGAGTCTGTCCTGTGCTACATGTGGAAGGTCAGAACCTTGAAGATTCTCCCTTTCATTTCTCTATATCCTGCTTCCAGGACCAGGGATGTGACCCACTGGTAAAGTATTTGTGGAAAGCCCAGAATTCAATCTCCAGTAGCAAAATTTTAAAAAAGAATTGAAATATATCCTGCCTCTACTTTCGCTTGCCTGATATATTTATTTTTCCCACATAAGTCCTGGCATAACTTTGAGCCATTATGTCAACTTCTTTATGTAAACTTTACATCAGGAATGAAAATTTTCTTCATGAAACTGCCACATACTCTCTTACAAACAACACACTTTATCAACTGGCATCTTAGACTGGAAACAAAAACTTTCTACATTTTCAGAAAGAGTAGCTAAATATATTCTGAAACAGTCAGATGTGATAGCGTGCACTTGAAATCCCAGCAACTCAGGAGGCTGAGGCAGGAGAATCCCAAGTTTAAGGCTAGCCTGGGCAATTGAGACTCTCTCAAAAAAGATGGGGCAGTGAATCTGGGGCTGTAGTTCAGTTGTAGAATGCTCGTGTTCAATTCCAGCACACCAATATCAAACAAATACACACACACACCAAAAGTTATAGGTTATATTATTTTTAATAAATAATGTTGCTACTTCAACACCAACAGATTGATCACTGTTATAACCCTCAGTCCTTGAACATAAGGGTGAACTTACCTTTTCAACAAGGTTTCAAAATGCTATAAAGAGAAAAGAAGACATCTTAGTTTCCAGCATAAGATTCATAGTAGAGACTTCATTTCTTAATTCCTATGGATAGATGAGCCCAAAGTCTAGAGCAATGGAATCAAGGACTTGGAAGTAGAAAGGGGAAATATATTGTATGAATTCTTAAATTTCTAAATATCTAAATGTCTTCAAACAAATCTCTAAATACCCTTAAAGAAAATTTTTCTTACTGTTTTTTAGCAATCAAATGAGTTTTTAGAAGAAAACATTCTCTGAGTGATTACTGCTATTTTTCCACAGTCTTTATTTTGTTTCTTTCTTCAGAATAAATAAAATCTTACTTGGCCTCTGTTATCACCTCAAAAGGCAATACCCTCTACATCACGAGAAAGCATCTTTCCAAACACAAGATAGAAGGCAAACAGAATGAGGTTCTTATTGCCCAGAAAACCTTGACTCTCTTCCTCAGTTCCTACCTGAAGCAATTCCATGTCTGATTTATGGCACATTTCCATTAGTTCCTCATACATCTCTCCTAGGAGCCTCCACTTGAGACACATCGAATCTTTGCTTTCCTTGAGTTTTTGAAAAATCTATTTGCTTTGCTTTTCCAATTGCTCTAAATGATGATGCCCTTCCTCCTAGAGTGATTGGCACACCCTCCAATAGTCAGCACAGATTATCTTACTCCTCAGAGTCACATAACCCTCAAGGAACAACGAAATCACTGGACCATATATTCAGGCTGTTTTTGTCCAGGTTTTGTTATCTATCATTTTGTCATCTAACACCAACTGTCCACATTTACTTAAAAAAAACAATTGTGGGTAGGCTCCTTTTCCTTTCTCTTATCCATTCTTTTCCATGTATTTATTTATTATATTGCACCAGAAGTCAAAATCTTCCCTCAAACTACTTTCCATCACACATCCACATTTTATTAAAAATAGTAATTTATGATTTAAGAATAATATAATTCAATAATTAATAACATGTTATATAGGAACTGCCTGATTATTAAATCCCTTTAATTTACTTTATCTTTGAATATCTTATTTACAGACTGACTCTTTATGCACAGAAAATAATAGTAAATATCCCTTCATAGGATAAGGTAAGACCTCCAAATGTTTTCCTTCCAGGTCTACAATGATATGCTCCCCAGAACCCTGCCTGTATCATGAAGCTAGCCTCTTCTTGTCCGAGGCTGCAAGTCCCATTACTTGCCTGACTTCCACATTGTCCTCAGAAACATTATTCAATAATAGCCTTCCAGTATTAATTTACTCTCCTTTTCTCTCTTATTTCCTCTCAATTTGTAAACATGGCTTAAGTACTCCTACAATTTTGAAATAAAACTAAATATCCACCATTAATGCAACATCTTCATTTGGTTTTTGTGCTAACACCTACATCCCCAACAAAGCATATTTCTTGACCACATGGCTACTCAGACAGTACTTATTTGTGAAACTCAGTCTTTCACAAATTCCACTCAGATCTCTTTCATTCCCAGCACTTTACTGGAACCATGTTTTTCTCCAAGAGTACCGTTTGAAGTACACTTATCTTTCACCAAGAACTTTTGTTGCTACATCCTCATATTTTAATTCTTATTCTTACCAATTCTTCCTTCTTTAAACTCACATGACCCTGTTTAAAAAAAAAAAAAAGCTTGTGCTGTTTTTCTTTTATTAACTCAGTTTTTACCAATAATTCTTCCCAACCTGACCCATTAATAGAGGATTTCACATGGTATTGTTTTTACCTGAAAGCTTTATTCTTCTCCCTAAAAATTCTCTCTGTGTGATCTATTCTAAGTTCTAAAATATTTGGCAATTGAGAAATATCCTGTCCAGGTCAAATCTTTCCCTTAAACTACAGCCACATCCACCCACTTGCCTACTTTATATTTCTTAGATGCCTTATAGGAAGTTAGGAAATGACACACCACAAAACAAATGTGTTATTAATTCTATCCCAACAAGGTTTATCGCTTCCATTGATGGCCTCATTGATGCTCCAGTTTACAAACAATGTGTCTTAATTTTATCCATTTAATATTCCACATCAAACCAATCACTATTATCTGCTTTGTTTTTTTTTTATGTTAGAAAAAACTTGTCTTGAACCTCTTCACTTCCTGGTCTTCCCTCAAGGATACATACAGTTGCTTCCCAAATGTTTTCTTGTTTCTATTTTAGTCTTTCACTCTATTTTATCTCTAAACTATAGAACATGGATGAACTTTCATTTCACTTCTCTCATCACTGGTGTCCAATTTATATTTATGAAGTAATGCATGATAAAATCCAAATTCCACAATTGTACTGACCCTTGTTACTTTTCCAACATATCTTAGCACTGCCTTTCTCAAAATACATGATTTAATTAATACCAACTATGAGAAATCCAAGTCTCCCAGTTTCTCTAAATTTCTACCCTTAAACCCCAAAATATATACCTGCCCCATAGACCCATGAATTTCCAAATTCAACTTTTTTTCAGAACCAAATGATTTTTAACTTATCTGAGAATCCTTTGCTAAAAATTTAGATTGCTCCACGTTTGAAATGCTGTTTATTCTTTATACTAGTTACAACGGTTGGAGTGATACACACTTGAAATCCCAGCTATTTGGGGGACTCACATGGGAGAATGGCAAGTTCACAGAGAGACTACACACTAATCTTTATTCTCCATGGGGATGTCACATTTTCTTATGTAGGAAACAAACACTTTTAGGTAGATATTTTGATTTTAGTAAGAAGTATTTTAAAAGATCACATTTATTTGTATACAAACAGATGGAATTCTGTTAAGCCTGCTCATAAAAGCTTATTCTCACTATTATTATTACTGTGCCCCAGAAACAATGTCCCTTACTTACCTTCCATTTTTAATTATGCTGGTTTCTTGGTTTAGATTTCTCTGATTTTCTTATCTTTTTTCCCATAAAGACCTCATTCGTTTCAGTAGCTTTTGCTATAAAAGAATAGTGTGACTATGTGAATAAAAGAGAAACTGAAGCCAGGCATGGTGGCACACGCCTGTAATCCCAGCACTTAGGGAGGCTAAGACAGGAGAATCGCGAGTTCAAAGCCAGCCTCAGCAACAGCAAGGCACTAAGCAACTCAGTGAGACCCTGTCTCTACATAAAACACAAAACAGGGCTGGGGATGTGGCTCAGTGGTCGAGTACCTCTGAGTTCAATCCCCGGTACCAAAAAAAAAAAAAAAAAGATGATGATACTGAAAATTGTAAATCCTAATTAATGGAAGATACAAGAATGTGAGGAAAATGAGTACTTATGGTGGAAGAATGTATGTATCTTCATTATAAACACTTAGCTGCAAAATATGGGAGACTTTGATAACTATAAAAAAAGATCCTATAATTTGAAAGGATGTCTCACCATTAAGGAAACTGATCATCAAATGTTTTGCCTCCAGACCAACGTTTATAAATGAATCTTGTCTTAGAATTCAGGTGTGTTGTGTTCTTAGTCTAGCTATAAGACAGGGTTTCTTAATGGACTTTACAGATTATGCTTTTTTCAATTATAATTATGGTGTCTACCAATTGTCACTAAATTGAACAGATTTCTCCACTTACGTCTTCACTGAATTATTACAATTCCAACCAAGATCATCATCATCACGACTGGTACAAAGTATTAAGATTTGTAACTATAAAACATGTAAGGGCTATAAAATTAAGAATTGCTTCAATAAACCAGGTGCAATGGTGCACACCTGTAATCTCAGCACTTTGGGAGGCTGAGACAGGAGAATCGTGAGTTCAAAGCCAGCCTCAGCAATGGCGAGATCCTAAGCAACTCAGTGAGACCCTGTCTCTAAAAAAAAAACACAAAAAATAGGGCTGGGGATGTGGCTCAGTGTTTGACTAGTCGAGTACCCCTGAGTTTGATCCCCAGTACCAAAAAAAAAAAAAAAAAGATACTGTTCAATAATTTATCCTAGTGTCTGATATATAGTGCTCAATTAATACATAAATGAAATTTATTCACATAAGTGTTATATTAATAATTCTTAATTATGTTCACTTTCTTTTTCCGGATCTCTCAGTTAATGAATTTCCCACTATCAGTCTTCTCTCACAGCCATTGCTTACGCAGTATTCCTCTGCAGTTCAATCAATGGAACAGTGTTTGTGGGTCTCATGCTCCTTAGACCTACAGCAGAGCAAACATAGCCAGTCCTTGGCAACCTCACAGAAGTCCTTTGTTTTCTTATGCATTCCACACATTTGTTCTTCAGAGCTGGGAGGTTGGGAGTTTTTGCCCTTCTATTAAGAAACACTGTGTATTCAAAACAGTATTGGTTTTAAAGTTTGTTTTATGTGATGTTTCCTTGCACACAGGGCAGCTAGGAGGATACTGGGCTTCCTCCCAGCAGATATAGAGACAAGGCCTACAAAAGCTGTGCCCACAACCTATGGTGACTGTGTCCATGAAATAATCCTTGCAAATGGAGCACTTGCATTTATTCTGAAACTTATTGGAATCCATGTTTCTAAGGAGAGAAAAGAGAAGGAGTTTATTTTAATGTTGGCCTCTAAGAAGGCATTTTTAACTTTACAACAATACTATTAGGCAAGAGAATTTTTAGCTTCGTGTTCTTACAGATATACTATTCATGTAGCCCAATGGGCCTTGGGTTGCCTATGACAACCGAATGCTGAGGAGGAAGGAGTCCTCATGAGCTTCAACCAGAGTGTTGATTTATCAGCTATGGCCTTCACATCTTGGCTCCAGCTCCCTAAACGATTTCAGTTTCATTTAATATGTCATGCCCTGTAAAAGGACATGGGAATCAGAAGTTCTAGTCAAATCTTTAGCTACAGAAAGAGGGTAATACTCCACCTACAAAACCATAGTGATCCTTTTTTTAAAGGATATGTTATAATTGTCATTTGACCTTATTTTAGTCAGTGAGGCAATGAAGTGAGACAATGAGGAACCCATCAAAGGTTGACCTGCTCTTGCAAAGAAACATAGGAGATAACTACTTCATCTTCTTCTGAACATAGTTTGAATATAATGCTTGGGACTGTCATTTTGTGACCACAACATGCACTAATGTAGAGACAATGCAAGTGTTCCAAGGATGACAGGGAAATGAAAGACCTGAATATTTCACAATGTCACCAAGATTTTATATTAATCAATCTGACATGTGTAATAGGGTGAAAATCGACCCTATCTTTGACCATATACAAAAAAATAGATCAAAGACCAAAATGTAAAGTGAAATTATGAAACTAGTAGAAGAAAACCTATGGGAAACACCTTAAAACATTAACATAGGAAATGATTTTTTAAATAATACCCCAAAAGCACAGAAAAAAATCAAAAGTAGATAAGATTATGTTGAACTAAGAAGTTTCTGTATAGCACATATGAAGACAACCTGAAGACTAGGAGAAAATATTTGCAGACTATTTATGTGACCAGAGATTAATATCTGGGATACACAAGGAACTGAAAAAAGAATTCAACAGGAAAAAAAAAGCTCAAATAATTTAATTGAAAATATAAAAAAGTGATCTGAGTAGGCATTTCTCAAAAATGTACTAATAGCCAATAAATATTTAAAAAAATGTTCAACATGACTAATTACCAGGAAAATGAAAACAAAACCACAATGAGATAACCTATACCTCATACCTCAGATCAAATGACTATATTGAAAGTGCAAAAAATTAAAAATTCTGGTGAGGATGCAGAGAAAGGAAGACCCAACTTGTTGGTTGGAATACAAATTACAGCCATTATGGAAAAAAGCATGGAGGTTTCTCAAAAACTACACATAACCCAGCAATTCCACTCTGGGTATATAATGGAAATGAAATCAGTATATCAAAAAGATACCTGCAACACCAATATTTATTGTGGCACTATTCACAGTGCCCAAGATATGGAATCAGTCTGTGTCTCACACACACACACACACACAAAGAGCTCCCCCAAAAAAGAAATGATAAATGTTTAAGAAAATGGAAATTCTAATTACACTGATATGGTAATTAAAAATAGGTGGCTCAAGCCAGGCACAGTGGTGCACACCTGTAATCCCAGTACTTTTTGGGAGGCTGAGACAGGAGAATCACAAGTTCAAAGCCAGCCTCAGCAACAGCAAGGCTCTAAACAACTCAACCCAGTGAGACTCTATCTAAATAAAAACACAAAATAGGGCTGGGGATGTGGCTCAGTGGTTGAGTACCACTGAGTTCAATCCCCAGTGCCAAAAAAAAAATAGGTGGCCCAAAATGGAGGAACCTTGGATAGGGTATAGGGGAGCAAGGAGAAGGGAGGTGGAATGGTGGGAGGAAAGGTGGTGGGATGAGATGGACATCATTACCCTATGTACGTGTAGGAGGACAAAAATGGTGTGACTCTACTTTGTGTACAACCAGAGAAATGAATAATTGTGCTCCATATGTATACTACAAATGGAAATGCATTCTGCTGTTTTAAAAAATAAAAATAAAAAATAGGTGGCTCATTTTCAACCAGTATCATAGAGTATATTAAACTTATTTATTTAAAGAAATATGTACTTTCTGTTACTACATATATTGACAAGTGTTTTATTTGCCATAATCTCCCAAAATCTATGAAAACTTAAATAGAAGAGAAGGAGCTGCACATTTCAAAGGCTGAAAACTTACTATTTGGTCCCAAGTAAATGAGAGGTAAACAATTATTAATTATCAATACAGCTTCAAGACTTCTTTTCAAAAAATAGATAATAACAAAAAGATTATAATGCCTACAGATAAATTTACAAATAAAGTTTGTGAGTGAGGATTTTATGGACTTAGGAGGGCTATAGACTTTTCAGTGATATGGAATACCAGTCCTTATAATTGAAGCTTACTTCAAATTCCAAGATAGCTAGAGGAAATTGTAGTTTAATTTACATGAAATAAGTGTCTGGTTAAGAATTCATTATGAATAATAATTTCTAGTCTGATATCATTAATAATCATTTTTATTTTATCTATTTATTTATTTTTGCTATTGGAGATTTAACTCATGGGTGCTCTACCCCTTAGCTATATCCCCAGTGCTTTTTAAATTTTAAAGTCAGGCATGGTGGCACACACCTATAATCCCTGTGGCTTGGAAGGCTGAGGCATTGAAACCTCAGCAATTTAGCAAGACCCTATCTCAAAATAAGATTTTTAAAAAATTAAAAGAGCTGGGGATGTAGCTCAGTAGTGAAGGACTTTTGGATTCAATACCCAGTGCTAGAAAATAAGATAAAATAAGAATAAAATCACACATTAGATGAATGATTCATCCATATTCCCTTATCTAAATCTTCTTATATATGACATTAGCTTTCTATAATTTTCTCTAGTTTCCAAAATCCAAGTCTGAAATTGACTGGAGAGTCTGAAACTTTCATACCTTAAAATCCAACTCTAAAAACTGAAAGATATCACTTTAAACAATCTAACAATGAACATTTTTGAGTAATTCAGCACATTACATATATTAGCATTTTGTATACACCTGTGTACAAACATACATAAATCTACAGATAGCATAATATAAAGTACTTGAATCATGGATGAATCCTACGACAAGACAATACAATTGTCATGTATATTGCACCAGCTAAAATGTTACAAGTTACCTGATGGCAGTTATCTTCTGAATGCTCACAATATATATCAATCAGGTTCTACAAAACAGAGCAAGAAATATTAATCCATAAAATACACAGAAGAAACTGCATCTGTACAAAAAGTTTAAAGTAATCACAGAATTTCTAAACACCATTTTTTTATTTTATATTTATGTGGTGCTGAGGATCAAATTCAGTGCCTCACACATGCCAAGCAGGTGCTCTACCACTGAGCCACAACTCCAGGCCCTAACCACTAAACTTTTAATTTGAAAACAACCCAGCCTGGTGTGGTGGTGCATGCCTATAATCCCAGCAGC
This sequence comes from Geosciurus inauris, assembly GCA_004024805.1. NCBI lineage: Eukaryota > Metazoa > Chordata > Mammalia > Rodentia > Sciuridae > Geosciurus > Geosciurus inauris. The sequence goes on from PVHX01010870.1 coordinate 49,085, forward strand.
TCTGTCGGCTGATGCAGAAGGATCCCAAATTTGAGGACAGCCTCAGCAATTTAGTGAGGCCCCAAGCAATTTAGCAAAACCCTGTCTCAAAACAAAAAAAGGGGTAGAGACATAGTTTAGTAGTATAGTAAAATGTCTCTAGGTTCAATCCTTATTAAAAAAAAAAAAAAAAAAAAAAAAACTTAACCAGAAAAACAAAGATGAAGGCAGAAGTTCTTGTTTAAAAAAGAAGAGTAAGCAAGCTGGGCCCTGTGGTGCAAGCCTGTAATCCCAGCACTTAAAGAGGCTGAGACAGGAGAATTGTGAGTTCAAAGCCAGCCTCAGCAACAATGAGGCGCTAAGCAACTCAGTGAGATCCTGTCTCTACATAAAACACAAAATAGGGCTGGGGATGTGGCTCAGTGGTCAAGTGCACCCGAGTTCAATCTCCAGTACCAAGAAAAAAGAAGAGTAGAAATTACATTATGCAAATTATGCATTTACCTGCAGATATTGATAATGGGGTTTTCCACTATTGTTCAATAAGAAATTCTGTTAAATTTCACTCAGATGTTCACCTAGTGGTTGCAGTAAACTTTAGAGGTATCCACAGTTCAGCCAAATCCAAACACAGTAGCTCTGAAGAAGAATGAACTTGGTCATTTACAAAATGTTTTCTGGTCTCCAAAGACCACATCCATTTCATCAAAGTGATTAGATTATCAAGTCAAAGTAATCAATTCAATCTGCCAAAGGTAGAGATGTAGGGGATTAGATTTTCCAATTAGCAGACACTCTGATGTCAATGATTGGATTAAAATTTGTTTAGCATGCTTGATCAAGTTACTACATCCAATCTCTAGCAGGAAGCATTGCTTAAATTAATCTATGTAAACCACAAGTTTGATGTATGTAAAAATAAATGAGCTGGGTGTGGTTGTGCATGCCTCTAATCTCAGTGGCTAGGGAGGCTGAGGTAGGAGGATCATGAGTTCAAATCAGCCTCAGCAACAGTGAGGAGCTAAACAACTCAGTGAGACCGTGTCTCTAAATAAATTACAAAATAGGGCTGAGGATGTGGCTCAGTGGCCTAGTGCCCCTGAGTTCAATTACTGGTAAGCCCCCAAGTAAATAAATACATACATACATACATACATTCCCCAAACAAGAATTTCATATCTGTTTTTAGAAAATCTATTCCAATCCCTTGTCTTATCATTATTACTAATCTTTTGTTTTCTGTCTTAATCTATATCCATTTTTTCCTTGATATTTTTTCAGAACACTTAGGCCAGTTGGCAACTGAATGCTTGTAAAAGGGTGACCTGTTCATTTTATTCCAAGTATCAATGGGAATAATTATTTAACCTTTTTAATCCCATAGTTTACAAATTACATACAATTGCTTAGATATGCCTTTTTTTTTTTTTGGTCCTGTTTAATTTGTTTAATTTTGTTTTGTTTTTGTATTTTGGTACTGGGGATTGAACCCAGGGACACTCTACCACTGAGCTATATCACCAGCCCTTTTATATTCTGCTTTTAAACTGAGTCTCCCTAAGTTGACTAGGTTGCCCTTGAATTTGAGATCCTTCTGCTTCAGCCTCCCAACTGAGATTACAGGCATGTGCCACTGACCCTGCTTATGTTTGCTCTTTTATATTTCTGATGAGGCTGAATATATTTTCTTAAATTCAATGGAAAGTGTTTACTTTCTTTTTGTGGGGGGGATATATGTTTTATTTTGGGGGGGATTTGTTATAATTTATTCGTATGTGCACAAAATGATCAATTTCATTCCCTAGTACTTCCTCTATTCCTCTCCTCTCCTCCCCGTTCCCCTTCTTCTATTCTACTGGTTTCCCTTCTTTTAATCTGTTCTAATTAGTTATACATGGCAGTAGAATGCATCTTGACACATTGCACACAAATGGAGCACAACTTCTCATTCCTCTGGTTGTACAAGTCACTCACACCAGTAGTGTCATCATACATGTATATAGGGTCAAAATGTCTGTCTCATTCTACCATCCTTCCCATCCCCACTGCCCCACCCCTCCCCTCACTCCCCTCTACATAATCCAAAGTTCCTTCATTCTTCCATGCCCTTACCGCCCCACTATGGATCAGCATCTGCTTAGCAGAGAAAACATTTGACCTTTGGTATTTTGAGATTGGCTTATTTCACTTAGCATAATATTCTCCAGCTCCATCCATTTACCTGCAAATGCCAGAATTTCATTCTTCTTTAAGGCAGAGTAATATTCCATTGTGTATATATACCATGTTTTCTTTATCCATTCATCTGTTGATGGGCACCTAGGTTGGTTCCATAGTTAAGCTCTTATGAATTGAGATGCTATAAACATTGATGTGGCTGTGTCACTGTAGTATGCCGATTTTATGTCCTTTGGGTATAAACCAAAGAGTGGGATAGCTGGATCAAATAGTGGGTTCCAAATTTTCTAAGCTATCTCCATACTGATTTCTAGAGTGGTTGCACCAATTTGTAGTCCCGCCAGCAATGTATGAGTGTACTTTTCCCCCCACACCCTTGCCAACACTTATTATTGCTTGTATCCCTTTCAATTGTAGAGATTTTGTTGAAGGTCCTTCTTGTTGGAATTAGCTGCAAAGGAGGAGCCATTAACCCTGTTTCCTTTGAATATTCCATGTGTTTCAACCGTCTTAGCTGCCTGTCAGTTTTTCTTCCCTTTCCTTTCTCTTATTTCATTTTAATACAAAAATAAAAGCCACCAACAATTTGATTTAGAAAATTTATCCACAGGAATATCATACCAATATGCACCCTTGGAGGGTATTTGTGCTTGGCACCAACAGAAATCATACTATTTATGATAGCCAAAAATACTACTAGGGTGAAGTATAATGAGTGATAGAAGTGGGAAAATTTTCACCTATGGCAAGATTTGAATAAACTATATTAAAACTTTTTATTGCTGGGTATGGGATGGTGCCTACATGTAATACCAGATACTCCAGAGACTGAGGCAAGAGGATTTCAAGATTTAGGCCAGCCTGAGCAACTAAGTGAGACCCTATGCCAAACTCTCTGCCAAAAAAACATGAAGATTTGGGGATGTAGCTTAGTGGTATAGTGCTTCTTAGTATGTGCAAAGCTCTGGGATCAATCTCCAGTACTGAAAGGAAGAAAATCAAAAAACAAAAATCCCTTTTTTATATACAATCCTTGGTTTGCCTTGATAGCATAATGGTTAAAGTCAGGATTACCAAAGTAATGAAATCCTTTTGATGTGGATGTACTTTCTTTTGTAAAATCTGAGGAGCTATAATTACCAAAGAAAGAAATTTATTTGGATAGTGGGATAGTGATGGCAAGGGAACTCACCACTTATTCTATAAATGTTTTAGAAACTTTGAGTCCCTAACCACAGTGTGGAAAGCCTAGTCCAGGGTTTGAATAGGTATGGATTTTCTTTTGTTATTTCCAGTATGACTTTCTCTTGTGATCTCATGTGTATGATTCCCTAATTGGCTGACATCTTTACATGCATCCTAGGCACATTGTCAGATTCCAAGGCAATCTTCTTTGTCCTCTTCATCATCATTGTTACCTTCATCATCCAAGAAAGGCTCATCCTCTGCCCAGACAGGCTACAGGGAACACATCTTTGCTTAAGGAAGATGCAGAGAGCCAGAGTGTATCACCTCGGGGTGGGGATCACAGACAACTCCTTTTGGCCACCCAATCAGGTCTCCTTCAATCTTGCTTCTCTCTACAGGGATCCCTCTTTTTGTCTATCATTTTCTCCAGAAATCCTGAATGTGTACACTGTCCATTCAATGTGGTCTTCTGTCATGGGGACCATTGCTTCTCCCTCTTTTATTTAATTCTCGATCTAAGCCACCCTTTGAATATACTCCCTGCTGCCCTTCTCCAGTATCACATTCACAAACTGTAGTCACTAAGCCAGAAAGTCATCATATTAATGTGCTGCACCTGGGGATCCATTTTTAGTGACCCCTGCCAGCTTCTTTGCTCTCCTGAGACTGGAGAAAGCGGCTGTGTTCTCCTCTTCCTGGTCTGAGTCCATGGCCAACATTGAATCAGGTGTTAGCCAGGGGAAGTACTGATTTTGGAGCCATGGCCCTTCAGGTTGTCCTCTCGCCCTCTCGAGCCGTGGGGCCCACAACACTTCACTATTCTCTTCTTTCTCAGTTCTCTGATTAAATCCAAAGCTGGAGCACTTGGGACAACTGGATACCCAAGGACCAGGCAGGAGTCCTGTGGCCTCACAGAGGCTTAGCTTCCTCTATAAGTCTCAGAGGTGGTTCATCTGACTTTTTTGAATATTTCAGTGGTTCAGATCACAAATTCTTAAACCACCCACCTCTTTACTTTTCTTTCTTACAAAGAAAGTGCACAGAGAAAATGCAGAATCCATTTAATCTTAAAGTTGTGGATGAATTTGGAGACAGGGCAATGTTCCATTGACTCCCTGCAGCTCCCCTCCCTATCCCAAGACCTTTAGTGTTCATGATTTCTCCAACTCACACAAGTAATGTTCCCAGTAAGCAAAATGTTTCATCATTAACTCAAGAGAAACACAAGAAAATTTCAATTCATATCTTCCCCTCAGAGTAAGAAGCTACTTCAAACATTCCCTCATTGCGTTTTCTCACTAGTAATAATGAACAGTTTAAATCAAGCCTTTGGGGGCTTATACTGCCAACCTCCGTCCTCCAAGAACTTGAGTCATTTTCTAAAGCCAAAAACTTGTGCTACAATTTACAGATTAGATGCTGGGGCTGACTTCTGATCTTCAGTTACACATATTAGATTTCTTTGTATGAAGTAGAAAAATAATCAGCATTTGGGAGAGCTGGGGGTAGCAGCTGCCTGTAATTAGGGATCCTATGCACTCCAGATATGAATCTGGATGGATAGAAGAATGGATGGATGCATGGATGGATAGACGAACAGAGAAGATGGATAGAGATCTATATCAGGGATTCCCAAATGAGGTATTATTTGAACACGGACAGGTAAAAAGACTGTGGGGTAGGGTGGGTTGTACTAAGAACTAAAAGGGAAGTTTGAAGAGGGGAAAATCAAGAAAGACTACAGGAATTAACTGTCAGGAACTGCTTGAGGTGACTAATTACAGTGGACCTAGCAAAATGGGGGTCAGGGTCTTCAAGGAAAGGGGACTGAGAGGGTGGCTCAAATGTAATTTTCCTAAGATAGGGACTGAATTCAGCAACCCACTATAGTCCTAGGACCTAGGTTCTTCTAGGAAATCTTAGAGGCCACTACTTGAACAGTCATGTTAAGTCTATTATTTTTTGAAAGTTCCTTTGCTTAGAATCTCCTTAATTATGAGTGAAAATGTTCTCTATTCTTACTATCTTTATGCAATTAGTCTCCTTAAACTTTTATGAGATAAGGATTGCTCAAGATATCTTCCATAGCATCCTGATTCTAGAGCTCACCTGTTAGGAGTTCAATAATTGATATCTTACTTTTTGCCCTTTGTTCTGTTTCTTTCCCCACTTATTTTATAGGAATCTTTTCTATCTCTGATTCTTTTGCCCCACCTTCATTTAATATACATTTTACTCCTAATACATTTTTCTCCATACAGAGATTTGTCATGGAAGGGCTTTTGGGCTAGTTATGTGTGAGAATTATACAAACCACATAGTCCCAGTCCCTTCACATCTTATCCTAGAGTTCTTGCATATTGGAGTGAACCCTGACCCTACTAAATTGTTCTTAAATTTTCCTTTCACTTTCCAATGGATCCTTTTTGCGGACTTTTGAAATTCTCAAATGTGCCAGATGTTCTATTCTGTCTCAGCTTCATCCAGAAGATTCTGACACTCCATGAATTTTTTGTACCTGTCCACATTTTGGAATTTTGGAGAGCCTGTTGTACTCCAGTTTTGTCATAAACATTGTTCATGAACCTTGACTTTGTTAACTTGGTTTATATATTTTTATTTAGAGATTTGGAAATATTCTAAAAGTCCTCTACACCTCCAGCTTTTCAGACTACCCAGGGATAACTTGTATAAACATATGAAAAAAGAACACTTCCAACTTGGATATCAATGTTTTTAGCACATTTAGTACTTTCTATGAGTTGTGCATCAGAGAGCCCAGGATAAATGATTGTATAAATTACTATCTGATTTTGGGCAGTTTCCTCTGTCTTGATATCACTTCCAATACCTCTTTTCCTAATTAACATTTCATCAAGAAAAAATCTCTGCATTAATTTCCTTTCAGAAATTTTTTTCTTACATTTAAAAAAATACACTACACTTTCTATCAATTGCTCTTGCAGATAAGGATCTCTTGTTATTGTGTGTTTGTGTTTGTGTATGTTCCAAAGTACATTTTTAAAAATTTTGAGTAATACTTTAAGTCAAAGTGGAGAGCAAATTGTAGTAGGGCTATAGTTTTTTATGCCATATACATTGCAGAAGGAAAAATTATATTTTAATTTATTTTAATGTAATTTATATTTTTATTTATTATGTATTACTTTAAGATTTTTTGTTGGAATTAAGAGATAATGTGTGTGATGAATCGAATAAAGGAAGAAAGGAAGGTAGGAATCAATCTAACATTTCCTGTGATTCTTCCAAGATATAAGCACTTTATAAACATTAAGTCTACTCATATCAAATGTAATTTTATTTCTAGTTCATGAATGATGAATGAAAAAACAGATAAACAAAGAGCCGATTATTTTAAGCAATGCCATTTTATTATAACAGCAAACTTAGAAGTTTAGTCTAGAGTTTTGGGATTACAGTATTGTGCTTTTTTGAAAGAATAATGGTGCCTGTTAGTGTGTGATGATGTCAGCAATATTTTTATCTCTGCATCCCACATAGTGAGGTAAAGTTTTAAAAAATAGTAGATGCTAAATGAATTCGAAAATGTGTTATTTAAATCTGCAAGCAGAGCTCCAGTTGAAGATACATCTCTCTTTCTAATTTGTGCTATCAGCCTTACTCCCACCTTGTGGCAAATGTGACTTATGTAATCTTCTGAATTTAAAGTAAAAAGAGACAGGTCTTGAGGGGTACAGCTCAGTAGTTGAGTGCCTGCCTAGCAAGCATGAGGCCCTGAGATAGATCTTCAATATTTTTTTCCTCTCTCTCTTTTTTTTTCAGTGCACAGGATTAAATCCAAAGCCTCACACATGCTAAGCAGGTGCTGTACCACTGAGCTATATCCCCAACTAGGGTTCTTTAATTTTAATTTTTCAAATTTAGTGTCAAGAAGGGAGACAATGGATTCAATCTGCAACAGCATTTTTCAAATAAATTCAACATGTTAGCCATCTAGAATTCATGTAGAATAGTCTAGATCCCCAAAGGGTGTTAAGAAAACTAAAGCATGTATTTATACACAATATACTATTGAAACTGCCTATAAGACTCTAAAGACAATACAAGTATTAGTTTTTTTTTGAGTGCCCAAAACCTTGTGCATTATTTCCATCTTTATTAGATAAAAATGCAAAACAGGATTTAATAATTTTTGTGTTAATAAAATATAATGAGTATCCAGTATGTTAAATACATGATATAAATGGGCAATTATATAAAGATGAAACTTTCAAAGACCTTTGTCTTAAAAATATCCTCAAATTATCTTGTGAAAATGCTGGCCATCATTTGGCCAATTCTATTTTCTCCTCCACTAGTTTATTCTCTCTACTTATTTTTGTGTTTAACAACAAGCAAAGCCTAAAAAAAGTTTAACTGTAAAGAAAATTTACTAAAATTCTAGTAGAGCTTGGCAGCCCTATGACTCTCTTCCTGGGCCCCACATTTATGATTGTGTATTGATGGAGAATCAGCAAAGGATGAGTAAGAAGGGGAAGAACGTAGGCTATTGGGTACTTAGTTAACAGGAAGAACAAAACAAACTCAAAAAAATGAGCAGGATTTATAAGTAGGATGAATTCTGAGTTTTTGACACGTATAGATAAGAATTTTGGACTCAATATAGTAATGATAGACCAAAGCACCAGGGATAGTACATTCAGGACTAAGAAAGCACACACATCCCTATGAAAGAGAAAGCCACAAGGGAGACTAGGAAGGCCAAGTCAGGAAACTAGAGTTTATGGTATTTAAAGTGAGCAAAGCCTGATGAGTGAAAGGCAATCAAAATGTAAACTTTATCATATATAAAATTCATTAAAATTCCACTCCCTCTCAGCATGGCCACACTCTCTGCTCAAGAGAGTAGCACTCTGCAGCAGCACTCCTGGTGCTTAGTGCTGAGGCGAGCCCAAGCTGTACCTCTCTCCTTGGCAAACTTCTGCTTTTTTCTTTTGTTCCTGAAGTGTGCTCTTGAAGTTGGTGTTGCTCCACCTTGCAACTGAAGCAAATGCAGTAGGGGACGATGAACCTAGAGTACCGCCATGACCAGGGGGCAGCTCAATGGTAAAGTGCCTCTGGGTTCAATCCCCAGTAACAAAATAACAATCAATCAATCAATCAATGCCAAGCATGGTGGAATATGACTATAATCCCAGAGACTCAGGAGGCTGAGACAGGAGAATCACAAATTTGAGCCCATCCTCAGCAATTTAGCAAGGTCCTAAGCAACTTAGTGAGAACCTATCTCTACATAATAATAATTAAAAGAAAAATTTTAAAGGGCTGGAGATATAGCTTAGTGGCAAAACACCCTAGTACCAAAAACAAATGCAAAACAAAACAAAAAACTAGCCAGTCACAGTGGTGCATGCCTGTAATCCTAGGGGCTCAGGAGGCTGAGGCAGGAGGATTGCAAATTCAAAGCCAGCCTCAGAAACTTACCTTAAGCAATTTAGCAAGACCCTGTCTCAAAATTTTAAAAAATTATAAGCTGGGGATGTGGCTCAGTTATTAAGTACCCCTGGGTTCAATCCTTGTACTGAAAAACTTCTAAAGAAAGTACTAAAATAAATAAATAAAAACATTTGAAGATTATGGTGGTTTGTGACCCTAAATACCTATTTTTGTAGCCTGATTCTTCTGATGCTATCAGGAAATAGATCTAATCAGTAAAAGTAAGTGACATATGTAAAAAATGAATTATATAAAATCATAAAATGATTGTTTTAGTCAGCTTTTTCACTGCTGTGACTAAAAGGACACAATCAGAACAACTATGGAGGAGCAAAAGTTTGTTGGGGACTCACAGTTTCAGAGATCTCAATCCATAAACAGCCAACTCCATTCCCAGGGGCTCAAGGTGAGGCTGAACATATGGCAGAGAGTGTGGCAGAGAGAAGCAGCTCACATCATGATCAGAGAGCAGAGAGAGACTTTGCTCTCTAGATACAAAATATATACCCCAAGGCCATGCCTCCAATGCCCCACCTCCTCCAGCCACACCCCATCCGCCTTCAGTAACCACTCCATTAATCCCATCAGGCAGTTATTTTGCTAATTGGGTTAAGGCTCTTATAACCCATAACCCAATCAATTCTTCTCTGAACCTTCCTCCATTGTTTTGCATGTGAGCTTTTAGGGTACACCTCACATCCAAACATAACAATGATATTCCATCTTAACGCTTTTAAATATAAAATGTAAAAGGCATCCATTTTTGGAAACATACCACAAAACATTGATCAAATCAAATCATTAGCATAGTCATTAGGTCATTTTCATAATTTGAAGGTGTGAAAAATCTCAAGTTTTGTCATTTGCACTTGCTGTCAAATTATTTTTAAAAAAGTAAGGTTAAATAGTATGCTAATCCAGAGTAAAAAAAAAAAAATTGAACCATGAAATTCCACTTGCATTTTCTTTGGGAGTTTGGTCTCTAGTAGAAATTGCGACTGCTTAGCATTCTTTCAAGATAGATTTCCAAAAACATTTTTGCTGGTAGGAAATTAGTAAAGACAGTATTTGATAATAATGAGTGACATTTTGTGACTGAGAAGATATTTTTCATAGGATATAAAAATGAAACCTCTAAGCTTCCATGGAAGACCTCACAGTTGAGAGCACAAATAAAGCACTCAGTAAAAAATAGGCAATTTGTATAAAAATCAATGCTAGGAATTAATAAAACACACAATAATGATTCAGTTCAAACTATTAATTAAACTAGAGATATTTATGCGAGTGTCCAATACACTTGAGAAATGCAGCAGATGTTTGCTGCAATGAAAATGAAAGTGCAACTTTACAAAACCAGCTGAACTTTTATAACCAGTGTGGCAAGCACTAGTCCCACAATGTAGCACAATACAACAGGGGAACTGTTCTTTGTATTCCCAGGAAAACTGGTATTATGACCATGAACAGGTAGCTATGATGGGCAAATTAAGCTGATTCCTGGAATGTGGCTAAAATTACACAGAAGATTGTGCTGAGACTTAAATGTGTTGAGCTCACCTGTAGATTTAAGAGTACTAGCTATTAAGAGATACAAGCATTTGAACTGTGAGGAGATAGGAAGAGAAAGGGCCAGCCAGGTCATCTGATTTTAATCTTCATTTTTGATTTTGTTATGAAAACAATAAAATCTTGAGAGAAAAACACTTTTTATAAATTTCTGGTGACTAAAACTCATTTTTTCCCCAAAGAGTTCCTGCACCCATTTCTTAAGAAAGTATTAAGATAGTGGGCTACTTTTTGATTTTGAGAAATAGGCTGTTCCCCATGGATTAGGTTAATGTAGCAAAAATGTTCTCTAATTTCTAACACCTAATCTCTTCTACCTACTTTTTTTTTTTTTTCTTTTTCTGTACTGGGAATTGAACACAGCTGCTTTTTACTATGGAGCTACATGCGCATCCTTTTTTATTTTAAGATAGGGTCTCTCTTAATTTATTTAGGGCCTCACTAAATTATTGAGGCTGGTTTCAAACTTGTGATCCTCCTGCTTCCGCTTCCTGAGTTGGTAGGATTACAGGTGTGTGCCACCATTCCCTGAGTGAATTCCCCCCACACACACACACACAATATGTGCTTACTGCAGAGGTTCTCAGATCATGGTCCCCACCCAATAGAATCAGCATCAGTTGGCACATGTTAGAAAAGTAAAATTCTTGAGCCCTCTTTCAGAGACAGCCAGTGAGAAATGCTTGTGTAGGGTCAAGGGATATGTGTTTAACAAGCCACATGGGAAATTTGACTCTGCAGTTTGAGGATCACTGGACTAATTGCATTCCACTCTCAGACAGAATAAGTTGAACATCCTGATCCAAAAATCTAAAGTTCAAAATATTCAAATATCCAAACTTCTTTGATCACCAACATGACAATACAAGTGTAAAATTCCATATTTGACCTCATGTGATGAAATAGTCAAACAGATACACGGGAGGTATTTTATAAAATTACCTTCAGGCTATGTATATAAAGGGAAAATGAAACAAATGAATTTCATTTTTAGACTTGAGTACCATCCCCAAGATATTTCATATGCATTAGCAGATGTTCAAAAATCCAAAAGAAATCCAAAATCTATAACACTTCTGGTCCCAGGCATTTCAAAGAAAGGGTAATCAACCTATAAAGCCTCTTTGCATCATTCTACATTACACACAACACACATTATGTGTAAATTAAATATTGTTTTAAAAGAATATTTTATTCAGTGTCAGCCAGGTGCTTCTGCTATTCTCTGGAACTTGTACTCGGAAAATGATGCTTTTTCCAACAGGAAGGATTGGTTATCCCAGTAATATTCCTTAATTAATTCTGGTAGACATCTTCCATTTTATTTATTTATTTATGGTACCAGGAATTGAACCCATGGGGGTTTATCCACTGAGCCTCATCCCCAGCACTTTTTATGTTTTTATTTTGAGATAGGGTCTTCTTAAGCTGGATAGGAGCTCACTAATTTCCTGGGGCTGGCTTTGAACTTTCAATCCTCCTGCCTCAGCCTCTGAAGTCGCTAGGATTACAGCATGTGCCATCATTCTTGCTGTCATATTTGCTAATTCTTGCAAAAAAATGTTAACTTTTCATTTCTATGTTGGTCTTCTTTCAAATTAGAGACCAAATATTAGTTAAAGCTTCATTTTCTAAGGACCAGCTGTATGCCCTGGTTACAGGAGAATTTGATGCCAGGGCTGCTGCTTATCAGGTGAGCTTAAGCCTCTGCTCTTTTACTCAGCTCCACTTTCTTTGCTCTGGTCCACCTCACAGCACCTCATGAAGGACAAAACCCATATACCTAACTTTTCTTTCAGAAATTCTCATATTAATTGGGGCCACTCTGCACCTTAGGATATATATAATTTGGCTCAAAACACCTCTCTGGGCCATGATTAAGTCCAGTGACCTCCCAACACTTCTCTAAATTCTGATGGACTCATTGCCTTGGTCACATAAGACTCTTACCTTCTGCCTCATCAGGATCAATTCAGGTTCTGAATCTTTTCATAGACTCAAGTTAGCTGCCAGTGCTCTTGTTTCATAAATTCAGATAGAAAATAATATCCTTTTTTTGATTTGAATATTAAAAAATACAAAACCTCCACTTAGTGGGGGATGGTAAGTAAGTGAATGGGTCATTTTTATGAATGATCAAATAGTAAATAGTAAAGTACAATAGCTAATGAAACAATTACCTTAGCACTAAATATATTCCATTTTTAAATATTTGCAATTGGAAATAATGATGTAATATTTATATTTATTAAGAGGTAAATTCTAGATTAACCCTTGTGAAGTCTTTACTACAGTTCCTTTGGGCCACTTCTGATTATCACTCAAAAGTCTTAAACTTATTGGTTTAAAAATAGAAGATTAGACTGGTAGAGCATGTACTTTTCTTGCCTGAGGACTTGGGTTTGATTAATCCCCTGCTCCATCATAAAAAAGGGGGGGGGATTATTTTTCTTTTTATTATTAATACAAAGATTCCATGGATTTATGTGGAAATGGGGATCATTAGTTACTATAATAAATGTGTGGAAGTCTCCAATTAATTTAATGTTGCCTTTGAGTTCTTACAGTCAAAAGAACATAAGGTCAGACCTTAGTCTCTTCCTAAATACTACTAATAAAATATCAAATGCCACACACTGAATAGGAGTAACAGACAAAAATATTCCCTGGGAAAGTCAATTAATAAAACAGCAACAAAATGAACCACAAACATCAGCAGCAGCATCAGTGTTATATCTGATCATTGGATGAGCCCCCAAATGTTATATCCAATCAGCGAGAATCAACAAACTCATAGATTTATTCATTAAAGGTTTAATTTTCAGCTGGTGGGACTTCAAAGGCAATTAGAGTCAATTCAAAGTTGCAGCCCATGACTTGGTTTAAGTTACAGATTATATAGCAAAAGAAAACTATGACTCAGGCATCATGACATTTTCTCGTTTAGCCAATGTAAGCAAGCCAACAGTAGAGAAGCAGAGATTGCAATTAGCTAAACCCACCCTATGTTTCATCCGAAGTCATTTCCCTGACTGAAACTTAGGTCAAGATGACCGGGACTCTTTGCAAAGATAAAGTATGTTGATGTTAGGGTCCTCCCAGTATGTGGGCTAAAGTTAAGGTGGCTGATAGCTCAGACAAAATGGAATTTCCCAAGCTAAGAGTTACCACAATAGAACAAGAACCAGAATATGAAATAAATAAAATCTGTTAAGGAGATAAGAACAGATATTCGAAATATTAAACAAAGAACAGAAAAAATGGCAGGTAGGCACACCCACCACAGGAATAAAATAATTCAGACTTCTGGGATGGCATCAAAAGATCTAAAAAATCTAAATTAACAAGTAAATTACAACCCCACAACCCCCAATCAGGACATACCTCTGGAATGTATCCTTTGACTCACCCCTTTAAAAACCCTTCATTCCCCTTGAATGTGGAGAATCACAGACTCTGGGACAGGAGTGGCCTGTGTTTCTTCTTTCTAGCAAAGCAATAAAACTTCTTTTTCTTTTTCTTTTTTAAAGGCAGATAGATATTTTAGGTATAAAAAATACCTAAAATTAAAAAACAATATATGTGAAAGTTTGTAAAATAGATACAAAGAAGGAATTAGAACATAAAAAATCAGAATGAGAAAGTCTTTGAAGGAAAATCAAGGGTGAATAAAGATACTTTTAAAAATACATAAGAATATGGGCCAGGCACAGCAGCACACACCTGTTATCTCAGCAGCTTAGGAGGCTGAGACAGGAGGGATCATAAGTTCAAAGCCAGCCTCAGCAAAAGCAAGGCACTAAGCAACTCAGTGAGACCCTGTCTCTAAATAAAATACAAAATGGGACTGGGGATGTGGCTCAGTGGTCAAGTGCCCCTGAGTTCAATCCCCAGTACCCCTCCCCCTCCCACAAAAAAAAAAAAAAAAGAATATGAGCTGAGGGTATAGTTCAGTGGCAGAGCATTTACTTAGCATGTGCAAGGCCCTGGGTCCATTTGTTTCAACAAACCAAAAGAAAAATCTTAATTAAATTCACAAGTATTTATTTGAGCAGTGATAAATAAAACAGAGCAATGCAATACAAAACAGAAGTTCTGAAATCAGACAATCCCTAGAGCCAAAACAAATCCAGGGAACTCCAGCCTAGGACTTGATCTAATAGCAATTATAAAAAATGAAAGTGAGGTGTAGAGAAAATTTAATTGGTTAATGGGTTACAGAGCCTTCTGTGATTAACTGAAGCTCAGAGACTGTGGTTAAACTCTGTAATGACTTGATCTGTTAGTCTTTTTTTTTTTTTTTTGGTCCTGAGAATTTAACTCCCCTCAAACCACTGAGATTGTCAGCATGCACCACAGCCCCAGGGTCCTCCCATGAATTTTATTTAACAGATATATTCAACAACAACAACAAAATGAAGCAATTGGACCCCAATCACACACACACTACCAGTAGTTTATCTGGAAGACAAAACAATATTTTCTGATTGAAAGTAGTACAGTTTCCATCATCTAATGACATTAACACATAATCCTGAATCATTGGTCATTAGAAATGAACCAAAAGAAAGTTGACAACAGAGCAGTGAAAAGACATTCCTCCAAGTCCACAGTATCCTCAGCCACTGTTGGAGCAATAAACTGGATACTGCTGGTATCACTGAGGACTCACAACAAGCACTTCATTTATGCTCTTATCTTTCCTTTGCTTAATTTTGCTACACACATTTTCTTTTAGCTACTGTATTTGCCAACTCAATTAGTTCCTTAACTATCTGTTTTCCACAGTGTGTCCTTCATATTATGACTTTCTCAGCATTGTAGCATCAACAATGTTCATTTTCAATTTGTAACTCTTCCTTTTACAATTTTTTTCTGTTTTGTTATAACTCAACACATGCTATGTTCTCAGCATCAGTTTTTATTCTTATTTCTATGAAGAATTAAACTTCTGCCAAAAGAAAAAAAAGTAAATGAATAAACAAGGACAGCCTTGTATCTTTGTTGTAATTGGCAATAATTCTAGTATTCTTGGCTTGATTTGACTTCTCTATTGTATATACCAGGTTCTAATATGGGTCTTCAAAACTGAAAGATATAGTAAGCAAATGTAACAAGCTGGGTACAGTGGTGCACACCTGTAATGCCAACAACTCGGATTTCTGAATTAGGAGGACCCCAAAATTGAAGCCAACCTCAGTGACTTAGTGAGATGCTGTCTCAAAATAAAAAGGGCTGGGGATATGGCTTAGTGGTAGAATGTCCTTGAATTTAATCTCTAGTACTACAAAAATGTTAAAAAAGTAAATGTAATTAAATATTTACTCATTAGAGTTAGAAATTCTTGTTATAATGGCTGAAAACATTTACCAGATATATAATTTTCTCATCTTCCAAAATTAAAGGCACAACTTAAATGTCCATAGTACCTATTTCTGCCTATTTATATATGGAAATCCAAGTTAAATAAGCATATTAGCTATAAAATTCTTTGAAAAATAGGTGAAACATAACATTGACAAGATAATATTTAGTGTGCAATGGCTATTGCTTATTAAAATTTTAGTGTTAATAGAAACCACATGAGAATGTTACGGGAAATGGAAAGGAGTGTTTGACTAAAGGCCCAGAGGGTGAAATTATATGAGCTGAGCTCACTTGGAGAGAAACAGCTAGTCAGAAAAAGCTAGTAATTGCTGGGCATGGCAGTGCATGCCTATAATCCCAGTGACAAGAGGCTAGGCAGGAGAAAGTCAAGTTCAAGGCCAGCCTGGACAACTTAGCAAGACCCCCATCTCAAAATAAAAATAAGTAAATAAAATAATAAAAAACTAGGGATGCAGCTCAGTGGTAAAGGACTATTGGGTTCAATCCCTAGTGTATACCCCCACCAAAAACCCACTAGTAATAAATACCCACTCAGTGTTACAGTTTAGATATAAGGTGTCCCCCAAATGTGTGTTAATATATAAATGTCCAGAGGTGAAATAATTGGATTGTGGGAGCTATAACCTAATCAGTCCATATTGGTTTAAATGAAATAACTGAGTGATAACTTGAGACAGGTGGTGAGTGGCTGGAGGAGGTGGATCATTGGAAGCATGGGCTACATCTTCCCAGAGGGCTCATCTCTCTCAATCTCTCTCTTCTCCCTCCTCCCTCCCTTCTGCTTCTCCTCTCTCTCCTTTATTGCTACCAAGAGGTGAGCAGCTTCCCTCTGTTGGGCCCTTGTGATGCGCTGCCTCACTCGTTAACGAGGAGAAATGGAGTCAGCCATCTATGGATTGAGACCTCTGAAACTAACTGTGTGACTCAGACAAACCTTTCCTTCTCTAAATTGTCCTTATCAGGTATTTTGGTCACAGTGAGGAAAAATTTTAACCCTAAGCTAATAAAGGACTGTGTAGAATGAATGGGAGGAGAGAGAGTCAACTATGGAATCTAGTTGGTATAGAATTTGAAGAATTGTTCCTGTTTTAGTCACCATTTAACAGATTAAAAACAAGTAAGCTGTTCTTGCCATATGACCCTCACTTAGCCAGATGATAACTAAGGAAACAGTCAACACATCACCAAGGTTGTAAAGCAGAATTTACTCACTCTTGAATTGTACTCATTCCAGATTGCAACTCAAATTATCCTCACATCACTGAATAAAGATTACCTTACTTTCAGCTGGGTGCAGTGACGCACACGTGTAGTCCTAGCCACTCTGGAGGCTAAGCCAAGAGAACCACAAGTTCCTAGCCAGCCTCAACAAAGCAGTAAGACCCTCATCAACTTAGTGAGATCCTGTACCTAAAAAAAACAATAAAAAGAACAGGGGCTGTGATCCAGTGGTTAAGAGCTCCTGGGTTCAATCCCTCGAATCAAAAAAAAAAAAAAGAATTACCTTACTTGCACTGAACATGAACTCTTGAGTGTTTATTTTACTGTGCTTCTCATTTAATTTTTTCTTCTAAACAAATAAAATCCCTGTCATTGTGTATCCAGCATACTTAGAAATATCTTGTACCTTGGTGTGCCATAAGGCTAAGTTTGAACCTATAGGATGGAAACAGATATGCTATGGAAAACACCAAGCCATTTCCCAAGTCAGGCCACTTTGTCCAGGATATTTTTCAGCTTTGCTACTAGACAGCACATGGCAACAAATTGCTCTTTTTTGCATATGCAAATAAAAATCCATTTGTTGAAAATCTTCCTTTTAATCATATCCTATGTTTGGAGAAACCAGTGAGAAGAACACACTATTCAATTCCTTTAAAATTGGTATCTATATTAAGGCAGATTGGCCTGAGCCCTAGCAGATCCCATGAGTGGCTTTATTTACACTGACTATCTGTGAGACACAAACCCTCAGGCCACATGTTTACACCTGTAATCCCAGTGATTTGGGAGACTGAGGCAAGAGGAACACAAGTTTGAGTCCAGCCTTAGCAGCTTAGTGAGGCTCACCAACTTGAGACCATGTCTCAAAATAAAAAACAAAAAGGGCTAGGCATGTGACTCCGGGGTAAAGTACCTACTGAGTTCAATTTCCAGTACTACCAGAGAGAGAGAGAAAGAGAGAAAGAAACGTGTGGGAAAGAGCTGGCCTTCACGTTCCCAGTACAAAACAAGAAGCCTGGATGTGTCCTTGGACCAAGCTGTTATTGTGGACGCAGGCCCAGGTTGAGCAACCATGGCTCATGACCAGAAAGTTCCGCGTCCTCAGTTCACATCAGCATTCTTTTTTTTTTTTTAATTGATTTCTCCTCAAAAGCTTCTCTGATAACCCAGTTTTTATATTTTTTTTATTTTTTTTTTTGTTTTATTTAGACTTACATGTTAACAGTGTAAATTGATTCATTGTACATAGAGGATAACATATCAATTCTCTAGTTGTAAGTTGTATAGAATCACAACATATATGCAGTCATACATAAAGTTAGGGTTATTATGACCATCATATTCCACCACCCTTGCTGTCCCCATGCCCCCTCCCCACTTACACCCCTGTGAACAGAGATCCACCATTGTTCCCATGTCCTTCCCCACATTATGGATCAGCATCCACTTATCAACGAGTACATTCGGCATTTGGTTTTCTGAGATTGGCTTACTTCACTTAGCATGATATTCTCCAACTCCATCCATTTACCTGCAAATGCCATAA
>PVHX01010871.1:0-67444 GCA_004024805.1 Geosciurus inauris
ATTCCCCCAACTCCTCATCTTGTAAGAGGAAACTTTAATTCTACTTCTGAATTTCTTCCTTCCCACAGGCCACCATTAAACAAACTCTTAGAGCAGTACTCTAGACTACTCCTTCTTCCTGCCCCTCTATTCTTTATCCATCAATTGCTACTGATTTTCCCTTTTCATATTCCTTTCCATCCTTCCCACTCCTGCCCAAGTTCAAGTCATCATCCTATCCACAGAAGGGTCTCCTTGCTGGTTCCCTGGCCTCCTTCCCACCCTTTCCATAAAACCATGCCCATTCTCCCTTATCACTATGCTGAAGCAGACCGGGCCCTTTCCTACTTAAAAGCTGTCACTGATTTGATCCCCTGCAGAATCAAGTCTAAGTTCTTCATCCTGACCAGGGTAACTTCACAACCCACAGATATCAAGGTTCTTTTCCCAGGACAGCCTGCTTCTGGCATTCCATTTGCCAACCCAGCCTGGGTAAAGCTCTGAACACTCCCACCCATTGCTCATGCTGTTGCTTTGGCTGTAACCCATCCCACCTTGCTTGCTTCGTTAATTCTTACTCAGTCCTCCCGGAGAGGGCTTAGGCATAACCTCCTCTTGGAAGGAAAAGTTATCCCAGCGCTCAGGGCAGAGGAAATAATCCTGGGCTCTGCTCCTGCCTCCACCTGGATCTTGGCAGTTAACCTTCTCAGGATGAATTTGTATGTGTTGGCCTTGCCCACTGGATTTTAAGTTATTTCAGAACAGAAACCATATCTTCATCTTTTTAATTGCCAGAGTTTCATACAATTTAATCCACATTGACTCAAGAAGGGAACTTCCAAGTACCTACTCCGTGCCAAACCCTACTCTAAGCATACCATACCTTCTTTCTCAGTGAAAGCAATGATCCTCTTTTTACAGATGAAAAGCTAAGGCCCTGAAGTTATGAAACTTCTGTAAGGGCATTAGCGGAGAGCTAAAATTTGAAACCAAGTCCGCTTTGCTCTAGAATCATTGCTGTTTCTTTTTTTCTTTTTTTTAATATTTATTTATTTTTTTAGTTGTAGGTGGACAGAATATCTTTATTTTATTTTTATGTGGTGCTGAGGATCAAACCCAGTGCCTCCCTGCGTGCTAGGCGAGCACGCTACCACTGCGCCATAACCCCAGCCCCTCATTGCTGTTTCTGTTATGCTGTTCCTATGCACGTTTTGATGCTGAGAGTTAAGTGAGGAGGTCAAATATGCAGTCCTGAAGAATACACATCTTCATAATTATTATGGACAATCTAAGGGCACTGTAATCTCCACCCCCGAGGAAGTCAGTCAAAAGCAATGTAGAATATAGGACAAAATGGCAGAAAAACAAAAAGGATATTATAAACAAATTAACTTTGGAAATAGCACCCACAAATCTGCATTTAGCACAACCAGGCAGTGTCTTTCATGGGCCATTCAAAAACAGGAGTGTGCACAGTCTCAAGCTGCTGCAATGGCCCTGCTTAATCCCACCAGTGTGCTCTCCCTGTGAACAGCCAGTGATGATCTAAATGTCTTTCCCTGCTTCTCAACTCCACACCACTCACTAAAACTGACCTTTAGACCATGACCTTTATAGGACTTAAAAGTTGATCCATTCTGGACAGAAGCAGTCCACCCCTGGAAATGCCAATTGGGAAGTCTGGTGGGAATGGGCTAGGGAGGGACAGAAGGGCGGCACCCAGAGGGAGGTTCCTGGGTAACCTGTTAACCTATTATGAGACCATGGGGAGAAGCAAACTCATCTCCAAAATGGTTGCAGTAAGTGAAAAAGCCTGCTCTTTTACAGTCTTTATGAGGACTGAATTAAACAATTTAAGAATAAGCATCCAACATGGATCCTGGCACAGAGGAAGGGCTCAGCTGGCTTCTGTTAAATGACTGAACAACCAGTGAACAAGAACACTTCCCTTGTCCCCTCCCCAACAGGATGGGCACTAAGGAAAAGAAGCTGGGAGCTGAGAAGCCCTGTCAGTGAGACAGGAAATAGTAATGGCATTTAGCAAAGGTGGGAAGTTAAGAGGAAGGCACTTCTCCCTCCTCCACATCAGAAAAATGAAGAAGAAAGGAAACAGCACAAGCAGTTATTGAATGCAAACTTTGCTGGCTTGGAGAGACAAAGAAGCAAAAGTAATCCCAAGGGGAACCAGACACCAACTAAAAAGACACAAAAGCTGAAATGAAACAAAAAATAAAAAACATTACCTACTACTATCAGCCACAACCACACAAGAGTAAATGAATGTCTCCTGACCCTGGAGGAAAAGCAGAATGAGGTAGGTACTGAGGTGAGCAATGCACACAGTCTACCTGAACTGCACTGCCAACAGGTAAGCAGGTGCCTACTGTGCAGAATAAGGCAGCCTCCAGCTCCCAAAATGAAGGGAGCCTGGCCAGCTCAAGTTGAAGTGTTTCAACTTTATGTCACTCAATTCTAAAACTAACCTTCAGAAGTAGGTGCTTTCCAAATTCCCAGAAAACAAGCTCAGCGAGGTTGTGCAATCTGCCCAGGAACACACTGCAACTAAGGGTCCACGAGGACCCTAACCAGGCATATCTGGTTTTAAAGCCTCCACTCAGGGGAAGAGGGACCTAGGGTGGTCATTACAACCCAGTGGTCTAATAAACAGTTGGCTGGATTTAAGCTCACATTTCAAAGAGCTGAGTACTTTTTGGGTGTGGGGTGGGGTGCCAAGGAATGAACTGGGTGATGTGTGTGTGTGTGAGAGACAGCTGGGACCAAACCCAGGGCCTCATGCATGCTATTCAAGCACCCTACCACCAAGCTATACCCCCAGCCCCTCATTGACTTTATTTTTATTTATTTTTTTATTTTTTAGTTGTTGATGGACACAATGTCTTTATTTTATTGCTTTGTATGTGGTGCTGAGGATCGAACCCAGGGCCTCACGCATGCGAGGCAAGCGCTCTACCGCTGAGCTACAATCCCAGCCCCCTCATAGACTTTAAATCAGTGACAACCTAGGCTATCTGTAGACAAACCAACAACTCCTTACTCTCCACATCCCAGATTACTTCCTCAGATCTTTTTATAGGCAAGAAAAATACGAATCAAATTTTGCTAGAAATCGCTTGCCAAAGGTCCACTCAAAAGGCAAAAATAAATAAATAAACTCTAAAAATTTATTTATTCTACTTAGGTATACGTGACAGCATAATGCATTCTGATTTCATTGTACACAAATGGAGCACAACTTTTCATTTCTCTGGTTGTACATGATGTAGAGTCGCACCATATGTGCAGTCATACATGAACCTAGGACATTTGATGTCCATCTCTGTCCACCATCTTTCCTGCCCCCATGTCTCCTCCCTTCTCCTTCCTCCCCTTTGACTAAAGATCCTCCATTCTTCCCATGACCCTCCCCCATTATAGATCAGCATCCACTTATCAAAGAAAACATTTGGTCTTTGGTTTTTTGGGATTGGCTTACTTCGTATAGCATGATATTCTCCAACTCTATCATTTACCTGCAAATATCATGATTTTATTCTCTTTTAATGCTGAGTAATATTCCATTGTGTATATATACCATAGTTTCTTTATCCATTCATCTATTGAGGGGCAGCTAGGTTGGTTCCACAGTTTAGCTATTGTAAACTAAGCTGCTATAAACATTTAAGTGTCTGTGTCACTGTAGTATGCTATTTTTAAATCCTTTGGGTATAGACTGAAGAGTGGGATACCTGGGTCAACTGGTGGTTGCATTCCAAGTTTTCTAAGGAATCTTCATACTGCTTTCCAGAGTGGTTGCACCAATTTGCAGTCCCACCAGCAATGTTTGAGTGTGCCTTTTCCTTCACATCCTCGGCCAACACTTATTGTTGTTTGTATTCTTCATAACTGCCATTCTGACTGGCCTGAGATGAAATCTTAGGGTAGTTTTGACTTACATTTCTCTAATTGCTAGAGATGTTGAACATTTTTTCATATGTCAGTTGATCGACTGTATATCTTCTTCTGAGAAGTGTCTGTTCAGCTCCTTAGCCCATTTTTTTCGTTAAGTTTTTTTAGTTCTTTATATACCCTAGAGATTAGTGCTCTATCTGATGTGCATGTGGCAAAAATTTGCTCCCATTCTGTAGGCTCTCTGTTCATCTCATTGATTCTTTTGCTGAGAAGAAGCTTTTTAGTTTGAATCCATCCCATTTATTGATTCTTGTTTTTATTTCTTGCGCTTTAGGAGTCTTGTTAAGGAAGCTGGGGCCTAATCCAACATAACGAAGATTTGGGCCTACTTTTTCCTCAATTAGGCGCAGGCTCTCTCGTCTAATTCCTAGGTTCTTAATCCACTTTGAGTTGAGTTTCATGCATTGTGAGAGATAGGGGTTTAGTTTCTTTTTTTTTTTTTTTAATTTTTTTAGTTGTTGACGGACATTTATTTTATTTTTATGTGGTGCTGAGAATCGAACTCAGTGCCTCACATTTGCCAGGCAAGCACTCTACCACTGAGCTACAACCCCAGCCCAGGGGTTTAGTTTCATTTTGCTACATATGGATTTCCAGTTTTCCCAGCACCATTTGTTGAAGAGGCTATCTTTTCTCCAATATATGTTTTTGGTGCCTTTGTCTGTATGAGATAACTGCATTTATGTGGGTTTGTCTCTGGGTCTTCTATTCTGTACCATTGGTCTACAATGTCTATTTTGGTGCCAGTACCATGACGTTTTTGTTACTATAGCTTTGTTTAAGGCCTGGTATTGTGATACCTCCTGCTTCACTCTTCTTGCTAAGGATTGCTTTGGCTATTCTGGGTCCCTTATTCTTCCAAATGAATTTCATGATTGCTTTTTCCATTTCTATAAGGAATGATGTTGGAATTTTAATTGGAATCGCATTAAATCTGTATAGCACTTTGGGTAGTATGGCCATTTTGACAATATTGATTCTGCCTATCCAAGAGCATGAGAGATCTTTCCATCTTCTAAGATCTTCTTCAATTTCTTTCTTTAATGTCCTGTAGTTTTCATTGTAGAGGTCTTTCACCTCTTTTGTTAAATTGATTCCCAAGTATTTTATTTTATTTTTTTGAGGCTATTGTGAATGGAGTAGTTTTCCTAATTTCTCTTTCAGAGGATTCATCATTAATGTACAGAAATGCATTTGACTTATGGGTATTGATTTTATATCCTGCTACTTTGCTAAATTCATTTATTCTAGAAGTTTTCTGGTGGAATTTTTTGGATCCTCTAAGTATAGAATCACATCCTGGCAAATGATAGTTTGAGCTCTTCTTTTCCCATTCGTATCCCTTTAATTTCTTTCGTCTGTCTAATTGAGGGCCTGCTACTTTTGAATGTTAAATCAGATAACTAAAAAGTATCCTTGGCAGAATTCAACACAAATGCACACCAATTCCTAAAAACAAGTGATTTTCCTAGGTGCTGCTTTTTATCAGAGATCAACATCATATTGTCTGAGGAGCTAACAAAAGCTCCCTGAAAGAATCAAAATTAAGACAGTCTAGACCATTTGGAACCAAGCACTGGCAAATGTAGGATCCTGCTACAACCTGCCTCACTGAATCCAGAATCATGATGAAAATAGATTCCCAGACCCTATTCCAGTCCTACTGGAGCTTTACCTAT
Organism: Geosciurus inauris; assembly: GCA_004024805.1. Classification (NCBI taxonomy): domain Eukaryota; kingdom Metazoa; phylum Chordata; class Mammalia; order Rodentia; family Sciuridae; genus Geosciurus; species Geosciurus inauris. The sequence continues at coordinate 5,628 of PVHX01010871.1, forward strand.
GGCCAGGGCCTGGAAAATTGTAATCTGAGTGTCCTGGGAGGTTCCCATGCCTCCCTACAAAAGCCCTAAGTCCATGCCTACCCAATAGATGAATCCCTCATTTAAAGGAGTGTCTACAACAAAGAGGGAGTGCCACTTCAAGAACCAAATTTCCAACCACCTTCCCAGGGGAAGCCCCACACACTGTCCCACCCCTCATGAGAGAGAACTCAGTTTCAAATAGCATTCATCCACACCTAGAGCCTGTCTGGAAATTCTCTACCTGCAGTCAGTCAGCTGCCAAGTATTCCTTTTCCACCCTGGAAGAAGCTTCTATCCACTGAAAAATCACCTCCCAGGTGTACCCTTTCTTTGTGTCCTCATTCCTCCTTATTAAGTAATTATTTTGGGAAGTCATTAATTTAGATTGCGCTCCTACGCTAGGCCCCAATAGACCAATTCAAAAATGGAGTCACTCATGCTAAGGCTCCACATCACCAAAACAAAATCTAACTTGCTAGTTTCCTTTCAAGAAACTAGAAGACAAAGGACAGTCAAATTCCCAAATAGGACAGTTTAAAAAAAAAAACCCAACTCATGGCAACCAATCAAAAGGGGCCCGTAAACCTGAGCAGCCTAGTAAGGAAATACCCTCTGCTTTAACCTATACAAGGAAAGTAACCTGATGCTAACCAATCTGCTTTTTGCATTGTGCCGTTTCTTTGTTCAATTTAAGCTACTTCACAAAAACTGACTTGTTCCGCCATGCCCTGTGGAGCTCCTGTCTATTTTGTAGACTGGATGCTGTCCAGTTCATGAACTACTAATTAAAGATCCTAAAACCTCAATTTTTTCAAATTTTGTTTTGTGACACCCTGTTCTAAAAGTACAGAGGCATAGGACAGTCAACCTGGGTTCAAATCCTGGCTGAGCCAAGTTACTTTGAGCCCATTTCCATCTCTGCAAATGGGGATGACAACAGTACCCCATGAAGTTTTCTGTGAAGATTCCATGAGTTAATGCACCTTAAATGCATACTAAAAGGTATTCAACTAAAAGGCATTAATTCTCTCCTTGCCACTAACTCAGGCCTTAAATATCCTCTCTCACCTGACCTACTTCAAAAAATTTCCTAGCAGAGAGCCCTGCTGTCCATCTGTCCCCACGCCAGTCTCCTCCACACCACCGCTGCCAAAGCTTTGCTCCAACACAAAGATCTGATTACATCATCTCCCAGCTGAAAAGCCTCTGACAGCTATCACTTGCTCACAGGAGCAAGTCTGTACTTCTTAGCTTGGCATGCAAGGCCTCTGCAGTTTGGCTCTCTCCTCCCTGCCACTATACCCAAATGCCAGGCACTGTCTGTTCTAGTAACAATCCCTAAAGATGACTTGTATGTCATGCCTCTCAGTCTGCTTACTGTGCTCCCTTCATCTAGAAAGCTCCTCCCCCTCTTTCTCACCTGGCAAAGTTCTACAGTCCTTCATCTCCTTCCCTGTTCCCTACCCTAGTACCAGCTCTTCCTCTTCCTCCTTTTCCTCCTCCTCTCTCCTGCTGCACATGTGTCTCCCCAACACCTCCCATTAATACTATGTGTGTACTAGTCTCCTCAGACTGAGACACAGGGCTGGGCCTCAATCTCTTCAGGACACAATGACAGTATTCAAAGTGTTTGTTGCTGGGCAAGGTGGCACACATCCAACAGCTCAGGAGGCTGAGGCAGGAGGATTTCAAACTCAAAGCCAGCTTCAGCAATTTAGCAAGGCCCTAAGCAACTCAGTGAGACCCTGTCTCAAATTTTAAAAAATTTAAAAAGGGCTGATGGTGTCCTAGGTTAAATCTCCAGCACCAAAAAAAAAAAAAGTGTTTATTGAGCAGGGCATGGTGACACACACCTGTAATCCCAGCAACCTGGGAGGCAGAAGCAGGATGATAAGAAATTTGATGCCAGCTTCAACCACTTTGCAAGACCCTGTCTCAAAATAAAAAATAAAAAATGTCTAGGAATGTAGCTCAGTGGTAAAGCAACCCTGGGTTCAATCCCCAGTTACCAGGAAAAAAAGAAAAAAGACAAAGAAGTATTTATTGGGAAAATCAACACAAGACCTCCACTACCCTTCGACAAATGAAAATAGGAAAACAGTTTCTAATTTGCCAAAGAGTTAACACCTTCATCTTGACTTTTGACCTCTGCAAACTCATAAGGATATTCTATTTGTTGAGCTGGATAAGGCTCCTCTTAATGAAGGAAGCAAAACAGCCCTGTGAAAGTGTTATCTCTGTATGCATTCCATTGGTTCAGGACACAATCACTGTCCTTCTAGAAATGGCATCTCTTTTACCATAACAGAGAGAGAATCATGCTTTTGATTTCTCCTGGCTTGATTTTTGGTACCTGAAGTTGCACAGTTGAAGGGGTTCACCTTCCTTTAACAAAGTTCTGGAAAGAAAAAGATCTACAAAACTGTACTAACAAACAAAAAAAGTTCAAGTGCAGCTGGACTTGAGTGTCTTTAGGGCATCAAGCTCATTCTCAGAGAATGGGTAATACATGGGCAGGAAGCAGTGTGACCTTGTGTGTTTTGCTGACACCTTTCCCTGCACAAGCCAGATCCAAACTATATACCAAGACTTCTGAACATCTGACAGAACATTTGATTTACCCATAAACACCTAGAATGCAAAGGCCATCAGTGTCTAAACAGTCTCCAAACTGTTCCTTGACATCTCCTGTTCAAAACTCAGAATATATTAATTCTGCCTTCACATGGTTTTTTTGTTTGTTTGTTTTTTTGTTTTTGTTTTTGTTTTTTTTTAATTCTAGATGGACATAATGTCTTTATTTTATTGCTTTGTATGTGGTGCTGAGGATCGAACCCAGGGCCTCATGCATGCGAGGCAAGCGCTCTACCGCTGAGCTACAATCCCAGCCCCTTCACATGGTTTTTTGATGTTCTGTTGTTATCTTTTTTTTTTTTTTGAGGCGGGGTACTGGGAATTAACTCAGGGATGCTTTACTACTACTGAGCTACGACTCCTGGTCCTTTTAATTTTTATCTTGAGATAATGTCTCACTAAGTTGCTGAGGCTGGCCTCCTGAGTTGCTGAGATTATAGATGTACACCACAATACCGGGTCACATGGGTTTGTTGTTATTGTTGTTTGTTTTTACAGTGCTGGGGATCAATCCCAGGGCCTTACACATGCTAGCAAGTGTTCCAAGCTAAATAAGGCACAAAGTCAGTAAGGAGGCTCACCCCCTCCCCTGAATTTGGAAACTCTCTAGGGAATCTGCTCTCCTAGCTGTCAAGAGCAAGCTTCATAAATAACATAATAAACATGCACATATGACTTAAGCGTGGTGCACAGACTTGCTCCATCTAAATAAATTTTATTGTTCTAAACCACACTGGAGCAAAATACTACTAAAGTCTGAGAAGCTTTTCATGTTCTTACAGTCTAAGTAAATTGATTTTTTAAAATACTGATTTTCATAAAAACCAGACAGTTTGTTAGCAATATTCTTGTGCCAATAAAAAAATGTTTTTGGTACTCTAGTTCCTTCTCTATAAATCACCATCTAAAACTATTCTACCTGTTTGTTCAAAACTTTTTGAGGCTTCTAATTGCCTTAATATAAGCAATCAATATAGGGATTATCTTGAAAAAAAACTTACCAATTTTCAAAGGACTCAGAACAAATAAATATTTCAGCAACTGATTCAGAAAGTTGAATTTCAAATTAAAAAAAAAAGGAGAAGGGAGAAGAGGCTCTGTCTGGGGCACCTATGACCCAAGCATAGTGATCAGCAGTTCATAAATGTCCCACCTTTGGTCTTGGCACAAACTCCAGGAAACAGGAATTACTGCCCTCATTTTACAGACATAGAAACAAGTCAAAAAAATAACTGCCAGAGCCACAGGCAAAACTAAGGTTCATAAGGCTTCAAAGATCATGAATTTAGAGCCGGAGTCATAGCTCAGTGGTAGAGCACTTGCCCAGCATGCACAAGGCCTGGGGTTTGAGCACCACACACATAAAGTCATGAGTTTTTTCACTGTACCCATATATTTGTATCTTAAAGAGATGGCACTGGACATGGTGGCATGTGTCTGTAGTCCCAGCACTTTGAATGCTAAGGAGGGAGGATCACTTGAGCCCAGGAGTTTGGGGCAAGCCTGGACAACAAAGCAAGATCACATCTCAAAAAAAAAGGTGGGAGGAGGGAGAAAGAGTGTCTATGTATATTTTAGTATACTGCTACAGTTATACAAAGTGCCTACTCTATCTAAGGCACCTTATTATTCACAACAGGCAAATTTTAATGTATAAAACAGAATCCCTGCCAATTAAGAGATTAAATATAAGAATATGTTGCAAAGGGCTCATGATAGCTACCATTCATCATGTAAAGCTACTTTATATATAATAAGCCATTCTTCATTAGCATACACACAATTCCTTTAAGTTTAATTTTTCCAAAACATACAAAAGCACTTGGAAGGTTATCAAGGGAAAAAACTTAACAAAGCAAATTAAGTTAGTAAAGTCAAAAATAATGGGAATTTTATTTACATGTCTGAGTTTCTAAGACAACATGTACATAAAATCACCAAACTGGGGGTGCCTTTAAATGTATGTCTTTAGATTAGCATAAGCATTCATCAGAAAAATATTTTGTTAAAAATGTATCCAATTACTGCACATTCCTAAATAATTGTATTAAAAGTAAGCCTTTATAGGATAGAATTTTACCATTATAACTCAGATACCTTGTCATTCAGAATAAAATTCAACCACCAAATGTTTAAAACCTAAGCCATTTTCCCAAGAGATTCATGGCTTACAGTCTTAAGCTATAATAAACTAAAAATTTATATCCACTTAATCAGGCCAACTATTGAGAATACCTTTCCAACTATACCTGTCCTGGGATAAATTCAAATTGCATCCTAATGTATATCCTTAATATACTAATAAAATGAATTTCCAAACAAATTCAAAGCCATTAGGTTTTTTGTTTTTGAGACAATTTCTCACTAAATTGCCCAGGCTGGCCTCAACCTTGAGAGCAGTCCTCCTATCTCAGCATCATCCTGAGTCTTTCAAATTACAGGTGCTCTACCATGCTTGGTTTACCATTACTTCTTTTTTTTTCTTTTTCTTTTTGCATTTGGGGGAATCAACCCCAGGGCTTCATGCATGCTTGGCAAGTGTTCTACCACCAAGTTACACCCTCAGCCCCATATAATAATATGTTAATGTTACTTTTTACATTAAAAAAAAATGAAGCCACTTAGGAATCACTGAACTAAAATACCTGTTCCCAAATCACAGGGATAAAAGATAAAAAAAAAAAAAAGCATAGTCTAGGACCAATCGAACCAAACAAATTTCACCTGAATCTAATCATGCCTTTAAACCTAAGCTCCAATTTACCTGTTTATGAGAAACACAAGGAACAAAGCCACAAGGTAAAAATCACCAAGGAGACAAATTCACAATATGGGACATTCTACAAGCTCTTTTCTAAAAGTCAGGAGAGGGAGGAAGGGAAGTGGTAAAATAGTATTTTTCTGCATTCAGAAAGACTAAATACAGGGATTTAAAAAAATCCACAGTGCAATATGTGAACCTTTACTGAATCTTGGTTCCAAAAAACAAAAATAGTAACAAATGACATTTTGGGGACAATTAAATAACATTAAGAAATTATTGCAGGGCCAGGGATGTAGCTTAGTGGTAGAATGCTTGCCTAGCATACACAGGCCTCTGTTTGATCCCCAGTACTGCAAAAAAGAAATGCACACTGAAGTCATGCAAAATTACACATCTGGAATTTGCTTTAAAATATTCCACAAAGGCAGGGCATGATGATGCACACCTGTAATCTCAGGCACTGGGGAGGCTGAGGCAGGAGAATCCCAAATTCAAGGATAGCCTGGGCAACTTGGTAAGACCCTGCATCAAAATGAAAAATGAAACGGCTGAGGATGTAGCTCAGTGGTACAGCACCCTGGGTTCAACCCCTAGTACCATAAAATAATAATGATAATAATAATCTCCACAAATTAACTCAGCAATCATTGCTTTTGCTAAAAGATGCTTTGCCAAAAATAATTTCTACAGTTCCATGCCATTTGGAAATACTAAATACTCTCTTTTCCTTTAAGAGGATTCAGGATGAACTGAATATATATATATCTGTGAGTATGCAAAAGTCCTGCAGTTAAAAACAAAAATAACTGGTTTACTTTGGTAACATAGATTTTTCCACTTAATGGATGGTAAAACCTTTTTATTTCCCCTGTATAATTCCTGTTAATTTCCTGAGAACCAATTTCCCATGGAACCCAGTTTGGGAATTGCTGCTGTACATACATAAATTACTCTGAAGTAAGATTCTCTTAAGTCACATGCAAGATGAAAGAATCTCAGATAAAAATGTCCAAATTGCATCTATTTGCAATATTTAGGAGCCACTCACTATTTGTGTCTTTTGCATCTATAAATAATTATACTTATTCTTTACATTAATATGTTTTAATTTATAAGTCAATCTCTTTCCATAACATAACCTTCTACTGCAAACTTGCCCTCAAATGAAGTTAACATTTTATTTATTCAAATCCATTTTGTAAACATGGATTTAAGAAGCAAGAGATTTCAAATTCATCCAAATTGTCCAACCACACCACTTTTCACTTTCAAAACTACTCTGAGAAACTTCAAAGTTATCCCAACTCTTCTCCAAACTTCAAAATAATTTAGTGGCCCCACAAAGAGAACAAAAAACTACCAAAATCAAAATTCTTTGAAAGTCTTTCAGGTAGTACTTAAAGGTTCCTCTTAATTTACCTCAAAGCCCCCCCCATATTTCCACCTTTATATATCAGAAGTGGTCCTATTTTTAAAAATGGGTACTTTGGGTACTTGACCAACCAGATTCCAAGAGATATGCTTTATCACAAATGTACTTAGTCCATGACTAAGTTTCATAGCAACTTTCAACTAATATCTCTAGTTCATTTGAGAAAAGTTGTACTCTATTCCATTGAAGAGACAATGCTTTTTAAAATCTCTGGAAGTACACTCAAAAGAAAAGAAAAATGGCTAACGAAGAAATATAAGATAGATTGTTTCATGGCTACAGGAAAACAATCAAATTTAATGTTTCCCTTGCCTATGGGAGGCGATTTCCAATGTTCCAAACATTTTCATATACATCTGTCATTGGACCCTCAAAACTCTGGAGAGAGGTCTGTTTTCTATCATGGCAGCATATAATATCTAATGTGGCTCAACTTGAAAGCTGTCAACCCTTAATTTTCCTTTCCTTGGAGGGAATAACAGCATAGATAACTCAATTCAGCTGAGCAATATGGAGTCCATCATTCCCAACAGGGATGCTCAGGTCAATATCACAGGAGCATCTCCCACTACTCTCTCTACTCAGTGGTACTTGCAGACAGCCAACTATTCATAGGCATTTAGATCTTCATCTGTCAGGCCCTTCCTGATCCTCTATAAGGAAAGAAGACTCTCCTTTGAATTTCCTGCACCTGCCTAGGATTGTCCAATAATGTTGGTTGTTTTGTTTGTTTCTTTTGTACTAGGGATTAAACTCAAGGGTACCCAACCACTAAGCCACATCTGTAGCCCTTTTTTATTTTGAAGCAGGGTCTCACTAAGTTGCTTAGAGTCTTGCTAAAGTGCTGAGATGCACATCTGTAGTCCCAGCAGCTTGGGAGGCTGAGACAGGAGAATCACAAATTCAAAGCCAGCTTTAGCAACAGCCAGGCCCTAAGCAACTCAGTGAGATCCTGTCTCTAAATATAGCACAAAATAGGGCTAGGGATGTGGCTCAAAGGTCGAGTGCCCCGGAATTGAATCCCCAGTACTAAGAAAAAAAAAGAAAGAAATCCTGTCATTTTGGACAACATAGATGAGCCTGGAAAACATTGTGCAAAATAAGTGAAGTAAGCCAGAAACAGAACGACAACTACCACCATTACCTCAATTGTGTGGAATCTTTAAGAAGACAAATTATTTGGGGTGGGGTGTAGCTCAGTGGTAGAGTGCTTGCCTTCATGCGTAAGGCACTGGGTTTGATCCTCAGCACTGCATAAAAATAAATAAATAAAATAAAGATATTGTGTCTCTCTACAAGTAAAACATTTAAAAAATAAAAAGACAAATTAACAGAAGCAGAGAGTAGGATAGTAGTTTCCAGGGGATGGAAAATGGAGAGAAATTGGAAGATGGTGTTCAAAAGGTATAAACTTTCAGCTACAAGATAAACAGTTTCCAGGAATCTAAGGTACAGTATGGGTGGTTATGGAGGCATTAATTAATTTGATTATGGTAATCAAATACCACATACATATAAAACACATCAAGCTGTAACACTGTATACCTTGAATATATTCAATCTTTATTTTTCAATGAATTATTTTAATATTTAAAAAAGAAAAAAAAAACACTTTAGGATAAAAACAATTTGGGTTTGGATCTTGGAGCTCTCTGCTTTCCTAAGATTGCCAAGAGCTGGAAGTGAGAGAATCGCCCAGATTAACTGGCACAGAGTGATGCTTAAGAACTGTAGTTTGGTGGGCATGGTGGCACATACCTGTAATTTCAGTAATTTGGGAGGCTGAGGCAGGAGGCGGCCAACCTCAGCAACTAAGCAAGACTCTGTGTCAAAATGAAATAAATAAATACATTCTTAAAAAGGACTAGGAATGTAGCTCTGAGTTAAATGTAGCTCTTTTTAAAAAGGATTAGGAATGAGCCCTGGGTTCAAACCCCAATACTGGAGGGGAAAAAAAAATGTGAAAGGTAGAAATCAGAAAGATGTTCATTGGAAAGCAATTTCTGAACTAAGCCTTGAAGGAAGATGAAAATTTCAGTATTGGTAGTGGGAGGGGAAAAGAGTTTCATCAGAGGCAAAACTGAAAGTCAGGGGCCAAATCACAGAGAATCTTGCCAATTAAAAGGGGGGGCTGGGATTGTAGCTCAGCGGTAGAGCACTTGCCTTGCATGCGTGAGGTCCTGGGTTCAATCCTCAGCACCACATACAAAGCAATAAAATAAAGATATTGTGTCCATCTACAACTAAAAAAATATTTTAAAACAGAAAAAAGAGTAAAGGGAGGGCTGGGGCGGTGGCTCAGTGGCAGAGCGCTTGCCTGGCATGTGCGAGGCACTGGGTTCGATTCTCAGCACCACATACAAATAAATAAAATAAAGGTCCATTAACAACTAAAAAAATATTAAAAAAAAAAAAGAGTAAAGGGAGCCGGGCGCGGCAGTGCATGTCTGTAATCCCAGCACTTGGGGAGGCTGAGACAGGAGAATCAAGAGTTCAAAGCCAGCCTCAGCAACAGCGAGGCACTAAGCAACTCAGTGAGACCCTGTCTCTAAGTAAAACACAAAATAGGGCTGAGGATGTGGCTCAGTGGTCGAGTACCCCTGAGTTCAATCCCTAGTACCAAAAAAAAAAAAAAGAGTAAAGGAAGCCAAGCACAGTGGTGGTGCATGCCTGTAATGCACACCTGTAATCCCAGCAGTTTGGGAGGCTGAGGCAGGAGGATCCGGAGTTCAAAGTCAGCCTCAGGAACTTGGCAGTACTCTATACTTCTTTTCATTCCTGTACAATTTCTTTGCTAGAATCTTTTTAAGCCACTTATCCATTTTGTGAGGGTCAGTTTAATTAAAAGTACATAATATTACCCATAAATCCATCTAAAAGCACAGACTTCACCCAAGGCAAGAATAAGAATGAGGGTACCATGTCAACTCTACCAGGTTGTGAAGTGCCAGTCTTCCCTCAGGTGACCTCACATAACCTAAGTGATAGAAGGCAATCAGTGTCAGTGTCAATCAGTGCCTTTCCACATATAAATATTAATACAGATAATTTTTTTCTAGAAAAAGTTCTAGTATTTCCTCCCCTCCCATACTGGATCATCTGGCACATTTCACTTCAGAGATTACTGTCTTAAATAATGAAAATGTTTTTTCTCACAGACGTCCTGAGTCATGGTGGTTCTATTCAGCAGCGAAGAAAAAGAAATTATAGTCTTAGGCATCTTCAATCTTTGCACTCTGTGCAACTTTTCTTCTGATGCTGACTACCAATAGGCACCACAGACCTATGCACTGATCCATCATGGGCAATAGGTATGGTATTGTGAAAACTGTACAGGCTTAATCAAGATTGACCCCCAGGGCAAGGACAGACCCAACTTACCCTTAAGGTCATGGCCAGTTGAAAACTCATCAGAAGCAGAATTATGGCAGCAAGTAACACTGTAAAGTATCACAGCAATGGCCCCCCAATGAATCATGTTAACCGCCAGAGCTATGAGTGAGCCCAGAACCAGAAAGAGGGCCAGTTGAGGCCTGCTCCAATTTGAGTCCTACACAAATAAAGTTGTTGGTTTAAGCCACAAGAAGCAAGAGTGGCTAGGACACAGAATGCTGTTTTATGGGCAACCAACTATCCCTATACATGTAAGACAAAAGGAGAAGTAAAAACTACACTATTCCATGTCCACAGATTTTTTTATATTCACACATCTAGTTCCCCATCAGCAAGCACTCAATAAACATTAATAATTGATGTTACTAATCTCAAATAACTTAGAGCAAAGCATGGCAGCAAGAGGGGAGTTTTAATGAGCTACATGGGAATAATGACCAACTCTTACGTTTTTAGCAGTAACTCAATACCCCCTTATACAAGACCCTATGTACACAGCAATTCAAAGTCCTGCAGCATGTGAGCAAGTCTACTACTCTCAAAACTACAGGCATATGATCACAAGAACATTAGATATGTTCATATCCTTGGGCATGTTGGTATGTTATTATGACTACTTTGGGAAACAGATACTGCTCTAGACAGCACCTTTGTTTATCCCACTCCCTCTTCCATCAATAAGAACCTCCTTCTCTATGGAATATGTTGTCTCCCACAGTCCCTTCTTGTGGGTCTAATGGGAACTGCCAACCATAACTCTTCTTTGGCTGGCACCAGGTCAATTCACATTCTCTCCAGAGTTTTCCAAAATTGGAACAAAGAGCAAAGAGGCAGTTGCTTGATGACATGTGGTTCTGGAACTACCAGCAGCCAGGTATCCTTGCAAGTTGGACACTGTGCTGGGCAGCGGTGATTTAATGATGAGAAAAATCACATCTGAGCCAAATGGCTCTGATAATCTAAGATTTCTTTCCAAACATACCTAAATGTCAAAATGGATTGTCACATTAAGTTATGATGGCACATATAATAGATTTACTAAACCACCATTAAAACAGTGCCAAAGAAGCCAGGTGTAGTGGCATATGCCTGTAATCCCTGCAACTTGAGAAGCTAAAGCAGGAGGCTCTCCAGTTTAGGCCAGTCTCAACAACTTAGCGAGACCCTCAACAACTTAGCAAGACCGTATCTCAAAATTTTTTAAAAAATTTCATTCAATTGTAAAGCATCCCTGAGCTCAATCCCTAGTACCCATCCCCCCCCAAAAAAAAACAGTGCCAAAGAGGAATGTACAAGGGAATGCATATATGACATGTGACAGGAGAGAAGCACATCACATAAGTATACACTGTACTATAAACTGTGCAAATATATAGTATGCACCCTCATATTTATGATCTTTTTCATATATCTTCAATAGTACATATGCTATGGGGGCCCATTTTGCTTGAATGGCCTTCACGTGAAAAGGTCACTGCCTTTCTAAGAGACTTCCCCACTCCCTACCACAGAGATAATAAGCCACTGTCCACGATAGGTGTGTAATCCTAGCTGTGCTGGGTGGGACAGGGAAGAGGTGGAGTCACCATGGTTGTAGACTAGATAGTTGAACATACTGGGTTCACATCTATCTACAAGTGTGGCTGGAAGACTTTTAATACATTCCCTCATGTTAGTGTCAAAACCTGTGCTAAAATCCAGGGACTGTGCGGTAACTCTGCAACACTCTTCTTATCCCTAACATTCTTGTCTATGGGACTCTTCTTTCCAGAACATTCTCCTTGATCATAAACAAACCTGAAGATGCCCCCAAAGACAATTCCTATCCTAGAAGAGCAACCCCATCAGCAACAGCCAAACCAAACCAAGAGAACCTCTTGCACTCTCCACAAGATCATGTCTCGTAAGAGCCTTCTGCATCCAAAATGCTCCCCTACCATTCAAAATCCACTCCCCTGATAGAAAAACCAACAGTCATCCCACCTCTCTGGGGCTCTTGTCCCCTTCTGGTACACTGGTAACAGTCTCTCAGCTTCATTAGCAAATACTGCTTCACAATGCTCTTTTCTCCTCTCGTTTCCCAAGAAAGTGGCAGCAACTTCAGATTCACTACACCTCCCTCATAGTCAATCACTGGGAACTAAGGGACACATTCTCTTTGTGGGGCTTAGACCCCATTGCTCATTATTTTGAAAAGATATTCCTCTGAGAGTAAGTTTTAAAAGATGAAGATGGATGTGTTGCTCAGACAGAAAAGAGTCTGTAGCTTTATACATAATATCATTTTTGAACCTATTAAAGAACATCCAGGGAGCTGGGGATGCAGCTCTGAGGTAAAACATAGGCTTAGTTAGCATGTACAAGGCTCTGGGTTGGATCCAAAGGAAGGAGGGAAAAAGAAGTTAAGTCCACAACAGCTTCCAGACTGAGTGTACAGCTGCACTTAGTGCTCCCAAATATGTCCCAAAAGAGACACTGTGACATTGCAGGGTCACCTGCGACCCCTACTGCTTCTTTACTACTAAACTAACAGCTTAAAGGAAGGATGTTGTTAGCTCAAAAAGTGCTGCAAAATCAGACTTAACCAGTCATCAGTAGAAAGAGCCCAAGAATGATGACAACTAAAAAGAATACTGATCCAGACTTTGCAATCAGGCTGAGAGATGCCTAGATGAAAGGCAAGTAATATGTTCGTTTCTGATTTTTAAAAAGAAGTAGATTTGAGAAGTGATTTCCTTAAGAATGCTGTCTGTGCTACGCATCTGGATTATAAATCATGTTCGACCCCTGAAGCCTACTTAATAAAAAAGAAGTTGAAAATAAACAAATGATTAGTCAGAGGTATGTGACTTTCTGAAACTCTCCTAGGGAGAAAGTTTTATTACCATTATTAGTGAACTGTTTTTAATCCCTGACATCAAAGCATAGATGTTAACCCTAGGGTTCTAAAACCAAAATAACCCATAAATGAAATACAGTGAGAAACTGCCACATATTAACATTAGTCTGTCAGATTTTAGCCAATTCATAGGTGACTTCTGTGAATAAAAAAGGTATGGGGAAGGGAGCAGGGGGAGTTAGAAGACCTAGATTCAAGTTCAATTCTATGATTCACAGATGATACTGGGCAAACTGACCTAACTTCTGGGCCTTGGTTTACTCAACTGAGTGTTCAGGGATAAAATACATAACAAAGCCCTTTATAAACCCTAGCACTGTCTTAATTACAACACAGCTCCAAAATTCCAACATTTCTCAAACTCTTAGAGAGCCACAGAACTTTAGGATTATAAGGTAATTCCATTTTAGGGATGATTAAGGTGAGAAAACCAAGTGCCAGAAAAGCTTAAGAGCCCTATACAGCAAAACCTTTTGAAGATGGGGTGGGGGTGCAGAACAGTTTCATCACCAATGAAAAATGCATTTAAAAGACAGTTCAGTAAGGCACAGTGACAGTATCCCCATAATCCCAGCTACTGGGAGACAGGGGTTGAACTTCAAGTCCAGCCTCAGAAACATTCTGTCTCAAAATTAAAAGGGTTGAGAATATGGCTCAGTGGTAGAGTGCCCCTGGGTTCAATTCCCAGTATTATACTACTACTACTACTACTAATAATAATAATAATAATACAATTCAGAATAAAAGGACTCACATAAATCCCACCATGTGTACGTGGGAGGGGTGTGTGTGTGAATGCACTCCACGTTTTATGCTTCTGTAAATTTATTCCTGTAACTTCCAAGTTAGACTTTATATCTGAAAAATAATCCATTTCTCTATTTGAGACTCTCTATCCTACTGTCAACTTTACAAAAACAAAATCTTTAAAACTGGGTTAGAAATGTCTAATGGAAACACTGACATAACATTAACCTCCAGTCATGCTAGCAGCCCTCATTATAATATGGATTATAGCTCTACTAGCCAGGGACACTGGTTTTAATGTTTCCTGTGAGATAAAGAATTAATCAGCAACTCAAGAAAAGTTGCCTAAAAATGGAAAATTTCATAAAGACAATTCCATTGTCTCTAAAACTGTGCCCTCAATCAGCCAGTATCAAAAACCCACTATGGCATCAAATAAAGTGTGTGTGGTTAAAGAGACAAAATGTTCTTTTGTCTGTTATGGGAAACAGAAAAAGGCTGACTATGAATCAGTTGTTTTAGCTCCATGATGAACATGAATTATGATAATTTAGACATTCTGGTGGTTAAACCAAGAAAGCAGGAAAACCAACGCTTCCAAGCTCCAGCAAAGTTTAGTTTGTGGCACCACGACTGCAAGACAGCTATAAAACGTGACCTTAAATTTATTTATGGATTTTCCTGCCTCCACTAAAATCAATGACACTATTTCCCATCCCTCATTCTCAAATTACAAAAAGTAATGAAGCCTGGACTGTATTCACTTAGCAGGTAACAGGAACAACCCTAGGAGGAAGTCCTGAAGGATGTCAGATACCATACTTCCTTTCCTCATGCATATTTTTCATTTTATAACTACGAGGATATATGTATGATGCTTTTTGACTGACACCAAGTATTCTGGCTGACACAAACTGCATGAACTGGCGTACTGTAGTTGAAAGGTCCCTTGTGAGATCCTTAGCTTAGATGAGTAAAACATTCAAAGTACTACCATAATGAACACCTCTCAGTCGCTCATAAATTCTTTCATTCTTCTCAGCAATCAAGAAGCAGCTGTTAAAATCCAGGAATCTTCCTAGTAGCAGATCTGAAATACCTCCAGGCTGGCCAGAGAAGCTTCACAACTGCTCTGCCTCCTTCCCCTCCCCCATCTAGGAGTGCCAGCCTGGCAGGAATAAAGATGACCCAGGAAAAGGGATGGGGGGGAGTAGCGGATCTGGTGAAAGCAGAGATGGAGACTGCCTTCAGTTCCACTACAGAGAAATACCAATCTTCTGTGCCAACTAACCAGGTTTCTCCTTGCCTCTCCTACTCCTGCCCCTTCCAAACACATTAACTTCTGCAGTCTGGTGCGTCTGGCATTTTTAGAGTTAGTGACCTCAGCAGTCCTGAGACTTTTCCTCAAAGATTCTGAACCAGGAGCTTCCTTTCTACACCCAGTGTGACGTCCTTGTCACATTAAGATTCAGCTTCCCTTTACCTTGTATCCCACCCAGACAATACTAGTCCTGGGGTCAAGTTCAAGATGAAGGTGCCCTCCTCACCTCCCCCAGTTGACTACTGCAGAAAACAGCGCTGCGACGAGTCCCATCACTGAAGACACCGGGATCTGAGGATGCCAAGAGTATGTCGACCCGGCTTCGGAGAAGACCGTAGCCTAAGCCGGCGTCCTCTGCCCCTCGGCCTCGGCGCCGCATTTCTACCAGGCCACCGCCGCATTTCCTCTCGGAGCCTTACACAATAAGTTTTGAAAACGCCAGTTCGGAGACCCGTCTACAAACACGCCACACAATGCCTAGGGCTTCCTTCCCCGCCAGCCGTTCCGGAAAGCCGCCGCGCCAAAGCGGGGAGTCCCTCACACCCCTAGCGCTGCGCCCCGCACCCCAAAGTCTTCCAGAAAGACCCTGCGTCCTGATTAAATCCCCCCAAAGTGACCACCCTGCATTCCAAAATAAAAGGTTTCACAATGTTGACACAACTTCGCCTGTCCCAGCTCCCCCCCAAAAAATAAATGCCGGTAAGGTCTAATCCTAACTCATATCGCCCACCCTATTAAAGAAAAGAGCGTGGATATGTTGACCACGGTGTTCTCGGAAACGAAGACTAGACTTTCAGTTCAGAGTAGGGCAATAGGACTCCCCTCGGCTTAAGTTCACTCCGTAACTTCCCGACCCACGCCCCCCCCGACCATTCCCACCCGGCGGTGCCAGGCGTGCCTCGCCCCCGCCTCCCCGCCCCAGGTACCAGGCGCAGCTCAGGCCCCTGCCAAGCTCTGGACTACGGAGGAGGCGGGAAAGGGGACTAGCAGGCGCGCGGGGCTGAAGTGGTCCCGAAAACCAAGCGTGTCCCGCGTGTTCCCTGTTTCCCCCAACCCTAGGTCCGCGGTGACCCGCTCGGTCCAGGGCGTAGGAAACTGCGCAGGGTAGGCGCCGACTCCCCAGAGGCGCCGAGACCAAGGCCGGGAGCGCCCAACATGTCTGTGCCTATCCCCGGAAAGCTCCCGGCTGCGCCCGCCGGAGGAGGGGGCGCTCCAGAAACTTTCTCACCCGCCTTTACACTCCACTCATCACCCTCTCCTTCTCTCCGAGACCCTCTCCTCCACTCCCTATCCTCGGCAGCTGGCCCTGCCCCGGACGCACGGAGGCCTATGGAGGCGCCTGGGCAACGGGAGTTACCTGCCGGGAAAGTTTCCAGCTCTTCGGCGTGGTTCCCCACCCCCAGAGCCAGGCCTCCGGGCGCGGCCGGCTCGGCACTTCGCGGCTGCCTCTCCTCCGGCTCCCGCAGTTGCCACAGTGAAGGCTGCGCTCCAGCCCGTCCCCCTGGCTCGCTCTGCCCACACCCGGGCCTCATTGGCAGCGCGAATCCCCGCCCTTGCGCGTGTTCCCGAAGGCACCTTCCTCTCGCGCGCCCGCCCGGGCCGCGCCTTCCGCGCCCCTCCCTGCCTGGATCTGCTGCCGCTCCCGGGACCCGCTGGGGTTAGGCGAGCGAACTTCCCGTGGGGCGCGGATGCGGGCGCTGCGCCTCCTGGCTGGTCCTCTTGGGGCCTGGCCCCTACGGGAGGCCCCCTAGCTTTCCTTCAAGAGGCTGGTCCCCTGGGTATGCGTCAGGGCCCTTCTAGGACCGGACGAGATGGATGATACTCTTTTATGCAGCCTTTTAAAAATCAATAAAGTGACCTGGCCTTCCCTATTCGCTGCTTTTTGAAACCAGCGAGGAGGACATATGGGAGCAATTAACCGATCTGAAGTTTCCGTGAATGCCTTAGGTTGGCCTGTGTGGTCTTCTTGAATTTTCTCTCCCTCGCTTAACTATACATACACACAAACACTGACTCTTTTTCTGGGGCCAAAATGAGCTAAGAGAAATAGAAAGTATAAAAATGCTACTCTCCAGCTGCGTTTGTTTCCTTTCCGAAAGCGAATTAGGGACATTCAGGGGTCAGTTATTACCCGGGAGACCCGAGAGCGTAAGAGTCTGCAGCCCTTTTTCAACCTCCCCTGACTGTCCATGCTGTCTGCCCTACGTCCACCAAGGGCCAACTTCGTGAAGTCGGCGGGAGGAGGGAGACGTGGAGGGGGAGAACAGACAATGATGCTATTATTATGTCGGATGGTGGCAGTAAATTAAACTCCCAAAATGTTTTGTTATTCCCAGCAAAGCAAAAGTCAAAGTATGGCCTAGGGATTCGGGAGTCCTGTGTTCTCCAGATCCTACCAGGAATCCAGGCAACCAATTCAGCCTAGGGAACCCAGTCCACTCTATTCCCCAAAGCCCTTTGGGCCAGCCTTTCTTACAGAAGAATCAACTAGAACCGCTGCTGCATTGTGTGGCTAGAGAGCATGACACAGGTCTCCCGTTGGTGTACCCAGAGCAGAGAATACAGAAGTTGCTATAAATGGATTTATTGGCAACCCCTAACCTTGCTGCCGCAAACCCGCCTTTAAAGACAACTGTGTTTTAAACAAGTTTCCCTCATAAAAACTTCAACCTCACGCAGAGCTTCCCAATATAAAGATACCAGCAGGAGTAGTGTCCATATATAAAGTTCTTATGGGAAGGGACAGGAAGCAAAAGGCCACACAGTCTCTCTACAATAAATAAAAGATGACTGAAATGCGCTAGATTTTTTTATCTATAGTTTTAAAGACTTGATTATGACTATGTTGATATTTGAGTAGTAAATGTATCAGCAACCTTGAGGTCTTACTGAAACAAAGCAAGATACAAATATTTAAAACAGTAAACCAGGAAAGCTATTGACTTCATTCTCCACTCCAAAAAGTCTCATTGCTAAAAAATATGGTGATGTTTTACTTACCTCCTCTTTAAGTGCAATGTGTAAAAACGTTTCCAATCTTTCAGCAGACTGGAAAGTCAGACAGCAACCACATGATAAAAGAAGGACCCAAACAAAAGACAAAAACTCCACAATAGTCTACTCTGAAACATGTAAAGGAAACAGCCCTAAGGAGATAAACTGGTACAGTTTCTTGCTTCAGACCCCTTCATACTGGGTGAAATGTGTGATGAATGAAATTTGTAAGTTTTTTGTTCTGTCATTGGCTCTTCTCAGCTATATTTCCCAATTTTAATTAAATTACTTAGATTAAATGAACTTTGAAGGCAATAAAAATTTTCCCCTCAGGTCTAAGTAGCAAGTAGAAAATTACATAGTATAATTATGTTTATTTCTGGCACCTTTGCTTTTAGTTGAAAAAGTTTTGTCTTTATAGTTTCAGAAGTCACAGTCATTTAAGAAGTAAGTTCATCACTGCCTAGTTAGGAGTGCTTAACATTCCAAACAGGCATATAGCTAGCAATCTGAAATTTGTACACAGAAGGGCCCTGTCTCTCCTTCTTCCTGTAGTGTTTATATAATCCAAACTACATGTTATTATGCACAATCTCATCTCCAGTTTTAAACAGCTACCATTACATACAGTATATTGTACTAAGAATATCACAGCTGTCTTAAGCTGTGGGTGAACATGGTGCATTTTAGAAAAGTCAAGGCCAAAACAGAGTAAAAAACAATTTGTGGGTGAGAAAACAAAAGGGTGCTTTCATGAAGATCAATTTTGAAAAAGAAAAAGTATTTTCTAAGCATTTAATATGTAAAGTATTGCCTGAGCACAGGTTCAAAAAATGAATTTTAGTGCTTTTTTAAGCAAAGTAATTTTTATTTCTATAATCAGGAACAAAGCAAAAATTACTAGAAATTTTTAAGTTTACTAAAATAATATTCTGAGATCATACAGTTATTCAGTTTTGTTAAGTTATTGAGAAAATAAAGCCTGCCTATATAGGGCTGACAAACCCAAGCAGCTAAAGATTTCCATTTCTTAAACATGGCTTGAGTAAATCTCTACTTGTATGTTTTGCTAATAACAAAGAACATGGGATTTGGAACTGGAGAAAGATGGTTCCAAATGGTCCATCATTTACTAGTGACTCCTGCTTAGGCTCTGTGAGGCTTTGGCTTCCTTATCTGCTAAGTAGACACACTACACACACTGGAGTGTTCTAATAATTAAAGGATATCATGTATATTTGGATTAATATTTTCAAGTGATATGTAAATATTAGTTATTAAAATCAATAACATTAAATATAAAATAAATCTTAGCAAAAAATTGTAAGGCAATCATTTTTCTCCAAATATTCTTCAAATCTAATTATGGTATTTGATTGATTTTTAAGGTAAATTTTTTCACCCTTATATCTGGAGTGGACAGGCATCTTATAATCACTTTGTTTAGGTCTCAATCATAACATGTTTGTCATTACACATGTATTAAATTTGAAAAATGGGTATCAGAATCGTGTAAGAAAACCCTGCAGCTGCAGTCTCTGAAGTCTCCTCCACCAAGTCTCCCTGCTTCTAGAGCACTGACTGAGTGGCTTGCTGTCCATTTTCAGTGGTTTTCAAAAATCTGTTTTCCTTTTAAAAAATAGAAGATATTTTTAGTTAGTTGTTAGATGATGGTTTGATTGTATTTGGGGTGAAGCAAGTATCACATCTTACTTTTCCTGAGGGCATATGCTCATCCCAAACAATTTTAAAAAGCTCATTTATTACATTTCTGTTGATATCAGCTAGAATAAAATTAAAAGGGAAATACAGACCACATGGACATTATATGCCGTGTACATTCCTCAAGCACATATACAATATACTAGATTCCATTTTTATTTTGATAACAAAGCTTTCCTCAATAGAGTGAAATAAAACAGCAAATTATTAATTAGTTGCTTTACAGTATAATTTACAGACCAAGGCAACAGGCTGAGGAAAGTGAGAGAGAAGAATGTACCTGTGGATGTATGCTTTTTCCCTTGTTTGGATTTATAAGTACTTTTTTCCTTTTCTTACAGTGCTGGGGATTAAACCCATGAACTCAATACATACCAGGTGAGTACTCTGCTACTGAACTACCCCAGCCCCATTACTTCTATTTTAAATCAAGTTTAAGTTAGGATCATAGCCAGTGAGTAGTATAGCCTACAGAGTAAAAAGTGAAATATTTAGAACAACGCAGTAATTAAATACGGAAACCAAGACAAGTCAAAAAAAAAAAAAAAAGAAAAAGAAAAAGAAAAAGGAACTAAGGAAAGGAAGGGAATCCATACTCAAAATAATTGAGCACACAAACATGTTTTTACTTCTTTGAAATTTTCACATTTATAGAATTCATCCTCCTTTGGTTTATTCATTCTTCCTTTCCCTTTTTACATTTTGGGGAAGAAAAGAATTTTTAAAGATACATGGAACAATAAAATAAATTGAGTATAGTTAGAAATCAGTTGGGAAAAGCAATAAAATCACACACCCCTCCACAGTCCCTGCATGTGTAACGATCCATGGTCACACACGGTATACCAATACCATGGTCAGATGCGGGCTAATGGCAGACATTCATCCAGGCACATGGAAAGCCATTGCTGCACAGTTAGTGAGGCTGTTAAATTAAAAGACTCATGGGACATATAAACCCTCCACAGGTCTAGCACATGGCCTGCCAATATTGTAGAAATTTATCCAATATGGGCTAGGCGGTGAATTATTGAAACTGATAAAGAATCTGCTGAGGGAAGAAAGCAGGGAGATAGATTCAGAGGGTTATATTTCCTCATGAGAATATGAGAATAGCTAAAGTCCTGGGAGAATCTAGTTTAAGATAGCATGCCATTTTATATCTTATTTATTGTTTTGTTTTGGAGAAGTAGTCTCGATAAATTGTCCAGGTTGGCCTAGAACTTGTCACCCTCCTGCTTCAGACTCCCAATTAGCTGAGACTACAGGCATGTGCCTCCGTGCCTGGCAATCTAACTAATGTTTTAAAGATAGATTTAGTTGAATTATCAGGTGGTGAAGAGGTCTACAGGTGGAAACAGGATTTTACCCTTTTCAGGAACGGTAGAGTTAATCTATAAGGTAGTAATCCCTCCAAAAAATGTTGAATCTGGTTAAGATAGCTGAAAAAGAAATGGACTATTTGAGTATAAAAGATGCATTTTAATATTCTCCTCCTTAGGAGTGTTGCTTCTCTCTTTTCGGAAATCTGTACAAGAAGAGGCACTGAAATTGGAGTCATGATGAAGTCAGGCTCCAGCTCTGACTTGGGCACTGCTTGTGATCACTGGGAATTCATTTGATCTTTGTGAGCCAAAGATAACATAGAATCCTTGCCTCAAAGTTTTGTTGGAAGATTAAATGAAATAAGGTAAAAAGAAAAAAAAAACACTCAATAAATTAGAAAATAGTCTACAATAGTTAATTTTTATTTAATAAACATTAGCTGTTTTCCTTCCCTGTTTAACTAGGACCACTTTGGTTTGAATGAAGATTTGATTAGACCTATCCAGAATGCCCCATTTGCAGTCTGGGGAAGAATGACTTAAAGTTGATTTAGTAATAATTCCAGCGAAGCTACCAGATTCTCATCTGGGGGTAAACTGGAGGTTCTTTTCTCAAATAGTAGCAGTCCAGGAACCATCTACTGAGGTATATTTTTTCTCCTGTGTTAATGTTAAACAGGAAAACCTGTAGTATATCCTACCCAAGTGTTCCTCACTTCATGCAAATCCACATATAAAAATTCTTTTTTTTTTTTTTTTTTTTTGTTATCAGGGATTGAACTCAGGGGTACTTGACCACTAAGCCACAACTCCAGCCCTATTTTGTGTTGTTGTTTTTTTTAATGTAGAGACAGGGTCTCTCTGAGTTGCTTAGTGCCTTGCCTTTGCTGAGGCTGGCTTTGAACTCGTGATTCTCCTGTCTCAGCCTCCCAAAGTGCTGGGATTACAAGTGTGAGCCACCGCGCCCAGTTCACATATAAAATTCTTAATTATGTCATATATTAATGAAAAGGAAATGTTTCCTTTAAAAAATTCTTGCCAAGATTCTTTGCAAGTGCCACTACAATCTTATTTGTTTTTTATTAGTATTGATTCTTTCAATTCTCTAAAATAGTATGGCTAAACACTAGTGAGATTATGAACTTCAACCCCTACAAATATTTTTGAAAGACAAAGTACTAATCAAAACTGCTTTGCAGCTGCATATTTATTTGAAGAAATGCCAATTAACGAATTTAGAAACTAATCAAAGATTTGCTGGGCGCGGTGGTGCACACCTGTAATCCCAGCACTTTGGGAGGCTGACACAGGAGAATCGCAAATTCAAAGCCAGCCTCAGAAATGGCGAGGCTCTAAGCAACTCAGGGAGACCCTGTCTCTAAAGAAAATACAAAATAGGCCTGAGGATGTAGCTCAGTGGTTGAGTGCCCCTGGTTCAATCCCCAGTACCAAAAAAAAAAAAAAAAAGATTTAAGTGGTGTGAATGAGAGTGACATAAAGATGGAGAGCTTAGCCAAATGAAAATTTTAAAGCTGTTTACTGTTTCCACCTTGACAGCTACACAACATAGTCCACACATGGATGAGGACTATTGGTATTAGTGATAAAGATAATCAATTTGATAGAATTTTCCATTGAAGGGCAACATAAAATAGGCAGCAGTTACTTCTAAGCCAAAAGGTGTGAAAAACAGGATCCCCACATTTACAAAGCTGTTTTTAAACTAGTCTTGGGATTTTAATACAATAATTAAAAGTTCTTTCTATCTAACAGTGTATTAAAGATCTGAACATTTTAGATTTAGGGCAGAAACTGTTGGAATATAAACTTCTATTCTTCTATATCTTCCTGTGTCATATCCGTTTCAATGGCTTTAGCAGGAGTCATGGCTGCCTAAGAGAAAATAGGGCACTGTGTAATTATCAGGAGAAATTAAACCACCAGGCTTCATTAGAGTGCCACCCCTTACCTAGAGCATTTCTCTAAAAACCAGCTACTTAGTAGAGATTGATTGGGCTACTTAGTGAGCTGTAGCTAAAACCCTGCTACCTTTCAGTGATTTCCAAGCTCTTCTTAAACCTCCTTTTGCTTTCACAGCTAATCTAGTGCCTCTTCAAGGTTTTCAGTGCCTTTGAAAAGACCACCTGAAGGGAAGGAGATTACTGATACAATTACAATGGAAACAGGTTCAAACAAGATGTCAGCAACCCAAAATAAGACAGCAGTCACTGGGGGTTAAAGTAAGATGGTGTCCTCCTTTGCCTCTTCCTCTGCCCCACCCCAGGAGTCAACAGGGATATTAGAGACCTAAATCTTGTTGGACAAAGATTTGTCACTGCAATTGGGGGAGGTCTAATCTGTGAAGTTATATTTAACTGTTTACTTAAAATCAGAGAAATTAGATCACTCATACATTGCTGGTGGGGATATAAAATGACACTGGCCCTTTGGAAAATGGTTTGAGTTTAGGGAGGAGAAAAACAACTGAAAACAAAACTTAGCCAGGCGCGGTGGCTCAAGGCTGTAATCCCAGCACTTAGGGAGGCTGAGACAGGAGCAAATTCAAAGCCAGCTTCAACAACGGTAAGGCAACTCAGTGAGACCCTGTCTCTACATAAAACACAAAATAGGGCTGGGGGTGTGGCTCAGTGGTCGAGTGCCCCTGAGTTCAATCCCCAGTACCAAAAAAAAAAAAAAAAAAAAAACTTAACATGCAACTACCTATTAACTAGCAATTGTGGACATTGATCCTGGGGAAATGAAGACTTGTGTTCACATGTGGGTTTTTGTGTTTTTTTTGTTTTTTGCTGTTGTTTTTTGTTTTAGTACAAGAAAACACTGAGCCACATCCCCAGTTCCTTTTTTTTTTTTTTTTTTTTGAGACAGAGTCTCACTAAGTTGCTTAGGGCCTCGCTAATTTGCTGAGGCTGCCCTGGAACTTGTGATCCTCCTGTCTCAGCCTCCCAAGTTGCTGGGTGTCCACCATCATGCCTAGATCTTTACATAATATATTCCTAACAGCTTTAGCTGATAACTGGAAACAACCTAAATATCCATCAACAGACAAATGATCAAACTGTGATACCTGCTGACCATGGAATATTACTCAGCAATAAAAGGAATGATCTTTTGATAAACATGACATGTATTTAACTTCAGGGAATTATGGTGAATGAAAAGAACCAACTCCAAAAGCTTACATACTGTACGATTCATTTAAATGACCTTCTTGAAATTATAAAATTAAAGAAACAGAAGACAAATTAGTGATTGCAGGAGTCACAGGTTCAGGGAACTGTAAGGGGGACTGAGGGAGGTATGGTTATAAAAGAGCAACAGCAGAGCTGGGGATCTAGATCAGTGGTAGAGCACTTCCCTAGCACACATGAGGCACTGGGTTTGATCCTCAGCACCACATAAAAATAAATAAAACGAAGGTATTGTGTCCATTTACTACTAAAAATAAAAGGGCAACAGCAGGGATCCTTATAGTGATGGAAATATTCTTTCTTTTTTTAAATTTTTTTTAGTTGTTGATGGACTTTATTGTATTCATTTTATTTATATGCAGTTCTGAGAATCAAACCCAGTGCCTCACACATGCAAGGCAAGCGCTCTATCACTGAGCCACAACCCCAGCCCAGAAATACTCTGTTTCTTGGCTAGACTGTCACTATCCTTGTGACAGTGTACTATATGTTTGCAAGATGGTATTTGACACAAATTGAGTAAAATGTATAGGAGATCTTGCTACACAATTTTCTACAACTACATATATATTGATAATAATGTTAACATACCAAGTTTAATTTTTAAAACTCAGATGGCTAAACTGGGAATATAGTTCAGTAGATCAATCCCCAGCACACACACACACACAATTACAATGTCCTGTGTATCATCACTTAGAAATATATCAGAAAGACAAATATATCAGAAGCCAAGTCTGTTTCAAGATGTTGATTAAAATATAACATTCAAAGGCACATGAGAAAAATGGTCTTTACAATAAATAATAGCAGAGTGGCTTAAAAGCCAGAAAAACCTGGTTGTTCCTTCCTTAGTTACGAGCTCTTGCAAAGTGATTTAACTTCTTCTGCATCCCAAGTTGAAATGGTTATCTTATTTTTTTTTCTTCCTGGTACTGGTGATTGAACACAGGGGCACTTTACCACTGCTACATACGTCCTCAGTTCTTTTTTTTTTTTTTTAATAATTTTTTAGCTGTAGATGGACACAATATCTCTACTTTATTTATTTATTTTTATGTGGTGCTGAGGGTCAAACCCGGTGCCTCAAGCATGCGAGGCAAGCGCTCTACCACTGAGCCACAACCCCAGCCCCCATCCCCAGTTCTTTTTATATTTCATTTTTGAAATAAGATCTCACTAAATTGCTAAGGCTGGTCTTGAATTTGCTATTCTCTTGTCCCAGTATCTGGAGATGCTGAGTTTACAGGTTTGTACCACTGCACCTGGTTTGCTAGGCTTTTCAAAAATTATTATTAAAAAAATTGTTTTTTGTACTGGAGATTGAAATCCAGAACTTGGTGCATAAGTGCTCTACCACTGAGCTAAATCTTCAGCCATTTTTCATTTTTTATTTTGAGACAAGCTTTCCTTAAGTGTGCCAAGGTTGGTCTTGAACTTGTGTTCCTCCTGCCTCAGCCTCCCTGCTAGCTGGAATTACAGGTGTGCACCACTGCACAAGGCCTTAAACAGTTATCTTGAGAGCTAGCACAAGAATTCCTTTCTGCATCGGGTGCAGTGGCGCATGCCTATAATCCCAGCACTTTGGGAGGCTAAGACAGGAGAATAGCAAGTTCAAAGCCAGCCTCAGCAGTGGTGAGGCACTAAGCAACTCAGAGAGTCTCTACAAAAAAACACAAAATAGGGCTGGGGATATGACTCAGTGGTCAAGTGCCCCTGAGTTCAATGCCCGGTACCAAAAAAAAATTCCTCTCTGGATGGTGTCTTTACTGGGAAAACCTTGATTAGGGAAGAAGATGAAACCCTACTGTCCTGAGTACACGTTAAGTGGCAAGGCATCTGTGACAAAGGCCAAATTGCTCTGAATGTGACAGAGGAATTTGTGTTTCCTTCTCAAGAGAGGCACTGAGACAAAGCTGCAAGACAGTGAAAGGTAGGATGCTGCACAAGTAAAGGCTCTTTAATGCCCGCAAGAATTTCCCTGTAGTGGCGTAGAGCTAAAGGATATTTTACGAATGAAAATGCTTCTTTTAAATGTGAAGTTGTTTGTGGAAATTGTGTTGCTTCTGGGTGTCCCTCTGTGCCATTATCCCTCAGTCACTGAAATACTTTGACAATGATTTTAACTATTTTGCAATGTGTGGCGTATAGGACATAACAAATAGTAATAAGTATTATGATCAAAAACTCAAATTTACATGTCTTAATAAAAATGACTAATTATTGCTTTATATACCAGATGATAGTACCGTCAGAAGGAAAGATCAGGTGGACTTAAGGCAACAACTGAGTATAATCCGCTCACTGAAGTGGCAAGGCCACAAGTAAAGAGAGGTTAAAAACCGGATGATATTCAGCAAGGTCATGGAGGGTCCATTTTCTTTCCATCCTCTGCTCAGCCATGTACAATGTTAACTCCATTCCACATCCTAACACTGATACCCCTTGTGAATGTGGCTGGCAACTGTAGCTGGGCTCTGTGCCTCCTTGATTACACCCAGTAGGAGAAAACCACATTTCTGTTCCAATATTCTAAGCAAGAGTCCTGAAATCACCTTGACTGGATCATCTGCTATCCAACATCCACTTCTAAATTAGTCACAGTAGACAGTAGGGTGTGTGTGTGTGGAACATGCCAATTAAGTCAGTGAGGTCTGTTCCTGACATCCGTGCAAGGGTTGACTGTTTGCTTTGAGACATAAGGGCTACACCTGGAAAAGGAAACCAACAAATTTCTACACCTGGTAAATATGGATTGTTTTTGGTGATTAAAACAAAAACAACCAACCATACAAAAACACCCACAAGATTTTCTGGGAGTCATGATGCCACTTTGAGGCCAGCCTGGAAAATTTACTCTTCAAAATTAAAAATTATAAAAGGTGAGGATGTATCTCAGTGGTAAAGTACCCATGTGAGAGGCCATAGGTTCAATTCCCAGTACAAAAGAGAAAAAAAAGTTTTTTAAAAACCATAATTAAGCCGGCGTGGTGCCACACACCTGTAATCCCAACACTTTGGGAGGCTGACACAGGAGAAATGTGAATTCAAAGCCAGCCTCAGCAACAGCGAGGCACTAAGCAACTCAGTGAGACCCTGTCTCTAAATAAAACACAAAATAGGACTGGGGATGTGGCTCAGTGGTTGAGTGCCCCTGAGTTCAATCCCTGGTACCAAAAATAAAATAAAATAAAATAAAAACCACAATTAAAAAAAAAAAACAGGTTGGAAATCACTGATATAACAGGATACAAAAGGAGGTAAGGAGAACAAGGTAATAGATGAATTTAAAATGAAAATGACTGGAAGAAAAGCTTGCATAGATGAATTAATTTTAAGAATATTGACTAAATAAGATGCTAATATTTTTTTCCCCTGAATGTGACTAGCACAGAGGCCTAATTATAAGGTTTATTAGAACCATCAGCAAAATGAAATAGAAAAGAATAGAACGGAGCTGGGCCGGGTAGCATACACTTGTAATCCCAGCAACTTGGAAAGCTGAGACAGGAGGATCCTAAATTCAAGGTTAGCCTCAGCAACTTTGTGAGGCCCTAATCTACTTAGTGAGACCCTATCTGAAAATAAATAATTAATACATAAATAAATAAGTAAAAAACAAAAAGAACAACCTGCAACAAATCTCATCTAAAAAGGGTGGGAACAAATAAGAGATGGATACAAGTAAAAAAAGCATCTGAGACCCAATTCTTTTTTTTTTTTTAATTTTTTTAGTTGTTGATGGATCTTTATTTTATTCATTTGTTATTTATATGTGGTGCTGAGGATCGAACCCAGTGCCTCATGCATGCTAGGCAAGCGCTCAACCACTGAGCCATAGCCCCAGCCCCTGAGACCCAATTCTAATGGCAATATTGTGTGATCTTTTTCCCTTTTATGTATAAGTACTTTGAATACTACAAATGCAATGAAGAAAAAACATAGTCTTTAACAATATTGAAATTGTATAATATTTGTATTAGTTTTTGCTGTTACAACAGCAAAAAGGTTGGGAATCACTGATATAACAGGATACAAAAGGAGGTAAAGAGAACAAGGTAATAGATGTTGCAACAAATTATCACAAATTGGGTGGCTTAAAATAACAGAAGTTTGGGGCTGGGATTGTGGCTCAGTGGTAGAGCACTTGCCTAGCATGGGTGAGGCACTGGATTTGATTCTCGGCACCACATACAAATAAATAAAATAAAAGTCCATCAACAACTAAAAAAAACAAAAACAAAAAAAACAGAAGTTTATTTTCTCAAAGTTCTGGGAACTCTAAATTCAAAATCAAGGTGTAAATAGGGCTGTGCTCCTTGCTCCCCTGAAGGCTCTGAGAAGAATTCTACCTTTCCCCTTCCAGCTTCTGATTGGCTTCAGGCATTTCTGTTTGTGGTATCATAACTCCAGTCTCTCCATCTTTATATGGTGTGGTCTCCCTGGATCTGCATCTTTTCTTCCATTTGCATCAAATCTCTCTTTCTCTCTTTTTATTTCTTTTTCTCTTATAGGATATTGACATATCTTTTTAGGGACTACCAGTCAACCCACTACAATATTTGTTAGAACAGAAAAATAAGCCAACAAAATTGAATAAATATCCAAAAATTAGTTTTAAATTCATAAATCAATTATGTTTGCTAGTGAAATGTTTATAGTTTTTAAAAATCTATTTACACTAGCAATTTTTTTTTTTTTTTTTTTGTGGTACTGATTATCAAACCCCGGGCCTCACACATGCTAGGGAAGTGCTGTACCACCAAGCTCTGTCTCAAAATTTGAGACAGAGTCCCACTAAGTTGCCCAGGCTGGCCTTAAACTTGCCCAGGGTCTGGCCCATCCTGTCTCAGCCTCTGGAGTAGCTGGGATTACAGACATGCTCCATTGTGTCTGGCTCTGCTGGTACCTTCTATGGGCAGTACCTAACAGGCAGTCAGCCAGAAATGAAACCTGGGAAATGTAGTTTTCAGACTCGTAGCCCCAGCACTGCATAGTGGGGTTGGAGTGGTGCTAAGAGACAACAAACAGGTAAGTAAATGACACTTTCAATGAGGAGGAAAAGCAAGTGTATTTCTGTGTTGTTGATGACACTGTAAGTCAGAACACCGTGATGGACAAGAAATTCTTCTATGCATTGACTAAAGGATTTGCACAAATATGTTAAAAGTAGCATTATTCATAATAGCAAAACCTTGAAAATAACCTGTATGTCTAACAATAGGGAGATGATTATGCAAACCAGTGTAGATCAATGTAACAGAATACTCTATGGCTTTAAGAAAACTCAAAAACATATGCTTCAAATAAGTATGAAAATGTCCACATGCAATAAAGTTAAGTGAAAAAGTAGAGCCCAGAATTGTATGTCTACTACACTAATTACACCTGTGCAAAAATGTACAAAGGTATATTAACAAAGGTCAGGAAAGACTTGGAATGATGTAACTGGCTGGAGTGTAATGTTACTTAGGCTTCTGTTCTTCTACAAAGTTACTTAAGTTCTTAATTAAAAGAGAAAAGTAAATGACTCTTTAATTTTATTTTTAGATTCCAAAACAACTGAAAATTATGTGTTTCATATTAAACTGCTTTGAAGAAAAAACCAACTCATACACATACAATACAACCTGGCTAACCATTCCCACATAGCACTTTTTACAACTCTGGCATTAATCACTGCCATGGCCTCAGGCCAGTGTCCGATTGGTCTAGAGATTTTATTTTACAACCTGAGAACACTGGCTGGCTCCCAGTGCCTCTGCTCTCTTGCCCTGAGCCAAGTCTTTCTTCTTTGTTGCTATACTTCATATATTTTACTACAGGTCCAGGAGCTGTTAAAGTGAACTAAAACAATGAATAAAGATAACAGAGTGAGCACAAAAACCCTGGCATTTTGATGACTATTTGAAATTTTGTAAATATTTATTGCTTTAAAATAATTTGATTCTCTCCTCCAGCCTGAAGTGCCTTATACCCTGGAACGCAGGACCTAAGCCCAGAGGGCAGAAAGGCCACACCTTTGGCCCACCCCTCCCCCAATCAAAGTCTCTTCTCAGAACTTTGATGTGCCAAGTTTTTTTGGACTCATGGACTCTGCTTCACTAGCACGTTAACCCAGATGCATGTCACAGCTGCCTGAGGACTACTGGAGTGTGTGGTTTCAGCAGGGAAGGACTGGCAGCATAACCACCTCCCATGGGGACCTGCTGGCAGCGTGCCCAGGAGACTTTGACTGTGCCCTGGCTTGGCTGGTGTGCAATGCATTAGGCAGTTGGAAGACTTGAAGGAGAACCAATCTCCTAACTCGCTTGACTTTTCATCTTTGTCTCTTGTGGTTCCTGGAGAATCATGTTCCAAAGGGGTCCTAATTTCAAATTCCAGTTTTGCTACCACTTATCTGTGTGACCGTAGGTAAATGGTAGGCCTCGGTTTCCTAATACAGAAAACAGGGAAATAACAGTAAATTTTTTATAGATTTATTGAAAAAAAATCAGAGAATAATGCACTTATATAGTTCACTGGAGGAGGTTGTTAGTTGCTCATCCAAGATGCAATCTACACTTCTTTTTTTATTAATAGAAATATGATTTTGTTTGGGGTGGCAATGTGCCCAGCTAAAATATATTCCCCTCTATAGGCTCCTTTACAGCTATAGTAACACAATGATTCCTTGGGGAGAGGCTTTCAGGAAAGCAAATTCTGATGAAAAATGGACAGACGTGGCAGACATGTATATTATGCTGTTTTTGTTTCCTTATTTATTCTGTCTGGAATGGGAATGCCTGAAAGAAAAGCAGCCACCTTGCAACCAAGAGGACAAAAGCTACATGCTAAGGAAGGCAGAGCAGGAAGCTAAGAGGAAACTAGGTCTCTGCTCACTCTCAAGCAGCTTTGCCAGGAGTGGACTACCCACATCCAGACATCTCGTTACTTGAGAAAAAAGAACTCCAGCAAAGCAACTGTGGTTAGGTTTCCTATATGCAACAGGATGCAATCCTGATCTAAACACTCAACATACCCCCTGCCGATTATAATACCTTAATAAAGATTACTTTTTAAAAATAAAAGTATTTTTTTAGTTGTAGGTGGACACAATACCTTTATTTTATTTATTTATTTTTATGTGGTGCTGAGGAGTGCTTCATGCATGCTAGGCAAGCCCTCTAACACTGTGCTACAACCCCAGCCCATAAAGATTACCTTTTATTCTTCTATAAAAAGTCTCATGATAGCTGGGCACGATGGCGCAAGCCTGTAATCCCAGCACTTAGGGAGGCTGAGACAGGAGAATTGCAAGTTCAAAGCCAGCCTCAGCAATGGCGAGGTGCTAAGCAACTCAGTGAGACCCTGTCTCTACATAAAACACAAAATAGGGCTGAGGATGTGGCTCAGTGGCCGATTGCCCCTGAGTTCAATTAAAAAAAAAAAAAAGTCTCATGATTATGTCATTTGCCTTTGCATTGAGCATAAGAAGTTTCATGTTATTGTTCTGAAATTTAGTTACGATAAATATTGTACAAAATTATCAGTTACCAACTAGGACTGGTAAATGTTCTTCTGAGACATGGTTGTAATAATATTAATTGAAATGAGCCAGGCAGGGTGGGGTAAGCCTGTAATCCCAGCATTTAGGGAGGCTGAGACAGGAGAATCTCAAGTTCAAAGCCAGCCTCAGCAACGGCGAGGCGCTAAGCAACTCAGTGAGACCCTGTCTCTACATAAAACACAAAATAGGGCTGGGGATGTGGCTCAGTGGTCAAGTGCCCCTGAGTTCAATCTCTAGTGCAAAAAAAAAAAAAATTTCATTGAAATAGATTGACGTTCTAGAATAGTGTTTATTGCTGCTAGGCTACCTTCAACTAACCCTCTAAGGAGATGACTTTATTGATATATCTAGTAAAATTATGAGGGGTAAGGGAATAGGACATTTAAATATTTTAACTTACTTGGTTTTTATTCCAAAAATTAAATTTTATTTGGGGGAAAGAAATGTTCATTTCCAAGAGACACTTTCTTTTATTTTTATTTACGAATATAGTTAGTTTGCTTGGTACTCAGGAACACTGTAATGCTTTCTAAATAATACTGGTGGGAGGAGTAAGGAGAATCAAATGTCACTGAGTTACTAAAGAGTAAATCTAAAACATATAAAAGCCCAAAAGCCTTCTCAAAAATTTCCCAGGGGTTAGTATATGACACCATAAGTAGCTTCTGTCGTGTCTCTGCTTCCCCAAGCTTCTCTGCTTGGAGTAAAACATGGATCCATCCTCCAAACCAGAAAAGCTATTTCTAGGTTTATTATGGAAATGTGACTTTCCCATATGACCACGGTAAAATCAGAGAAACTATCAGACATCTCCTTAAACCACTAATTAAATTATGTTGTCTTCCACTCCATTTTTATATTTGGTTGTTGAAGAGGAAAGCAGCAAGATGGACTGGGTTATGTTGCAGGAAGAACAATACCAAAATCTCAGTGGCTGAAAATAAAAATGTGTCCTTTGTGCACTCCTCTCATCCTCATAAATCAGCTGGAACATGTTCCTCATTACAGCTACTGAACCACACTGAAAGAGCAGCCGCCATCTTGAACATTGCCAGTCACTTTGGTCAAAAAGAAACTGGCGGGCTGAGGTTGTGGCTCAGTGGCAGAATGCTTGCCTCGCATGTGTGAGGCACTGGGTTCGATCCTCAGCACCACATAAAAATAAGTAAAACAAAAATAAAGACACTATGTCTGTGTATAACTAAAAAATATTAAAAAAAAAAAAGAAAGAAAAGAAAAAAGAAACTGGCTCTGGTAGTTTCAAATATGTGTGGCTTTTGCTCACTTTTCCTTAGCTGTTACCAGTCCTATGGCACCAAGCAACCAAAAGTGGGCCATGAAGTACAATCCACCTATGTGCCAGGAGGGTAGCCCCAGAAAGGGTTGGCAAATTGCACTAATGGCTGTAAGAGAAGTAGCATTACTGAGTGCCTATCATGCGCTAGCTGGGTGTCATGTCACTTAAGTTATCTAATTCTTATGGTAAATTTTGATATTGTTTAACTTCAATTTTTAGATTAGAAAGCTGAGGCTTGGGCAGGTCAGGCAATTTGAACAGGAGTCCCATCTAATATGCAGATTTGATTTCAATTTGATTAGATTCCAAAATCTATGCTTTTTCCATTATTCCCCTGGCTTCCTACTGTGACATTCATCTCACAGCTTTGGGGAGATATGGAGGAGTAGGGCCATAGAATGTGGAGAAAGAGGGTTATTTTAAGAAATAGTCCTCCACAGAACCAAGGGACTACACTTCCTTGCTTTATTAGTGTGATGAGGGGACAGAACAGATTACCGCATGACCAGAAGCAAAAATGACTAAAGCGAATCATGGAGAAGAGATACCAGGGATGCCAAGTGGATCAGACAGACAGTACCATGAAAGTGAAAGGTAGCATTATTCTATTTCTGTTCCTTAAAAATCTTCAAGTGATCACTTCAGAATGTCTCCTATTACCCAGGATGACATCCAATTGCTGTAAAGAGCTCTCTTGGCTACTAAATAATTCTCACCTTTAATCCCTAAAGAGTGTGGTAATTTGGGGAAGTTCATTGAAAGCATTATATATGTTTTTTACTGTTGCTCTGAATATACTAATTCTGACAGGGACTCACATTTTGAAGTGAAGTATGCGTTCAAGCATGGCAGAGAGGTGGCTCCTATCTAGAAGTCTCAGGCAGAGCTCTGACCCGCTTCTGTGAAGGATGTAGTTTTCAGCAAGGAAAGGATGATCCTTAAAATAGCTTTTAGAATGTGACTTATTTTTATTACATAGTTAACAATAACACCTTACGTGTTCAACCAAAATTGAAGATGTTGGTACAATATAGCTAGATTTTGGTTTCTCTAAGTATTTTCTAAAACAAACTATAAACTTTATACACCTGAAGGAATATAATTCTATCTTCAGTGAATACTGTACCCCCAAATCCTTCTGATGATCTGTCAACTTTCATAGCACTTTGGGTTCTAGTATATGCTATCTTCAACATACCAACATGAATGTACTTGGACAGGTCAATGTCCCATCTAACTCTGAAGGGTGAGGTCTTTTAAACCTAGTAAGTCTTTTTTTTTCTCCTAGTATTAGGGATTGAACCCAGGAGTAGTCTACTACTGAGCTATACCCCAGTCCTATTTATTGATAGTCCTTTTTATTTTTTATTTTAAAAGAGAGTCTTGATAAATTGCTGAGGCTGGCCTCAAACATGTGCTCCTCCTGTCTCAGGCTTTATTATAAGCTGGGCATCATGGTGGTGCTCACCTGTAATGCCAGCAACTCAGGAGGCTGAGGCAGGAGATCGCAAGTTCAAGGGCAGCCTCAGCAATTTAGTGAGACCTTGTCTCAAAGTTTAAAAGGGGGGCTTGGGATGTAGCTCAGTGGTAGTATGCTTGTCCAGCATGTGTGAAGCCCTGGGTTTAAACCTCAGTACTAGAAAAGGAAAAAAAGAAAACAACAAAAGGTCTATCTTAGCAATATTTGTGTGTGTTTTAGATTATGGATGATTTTTTCCCTCTGCTCTTCCATTTTATATTTATTTATTTATTTGGTGCTGGGGATTGAATCCTAGCATAAGCACTAAGCACATTTACCACTGAGCTATGTCCTTGGGCTGTGTGATAAAATAGTTTTTAAATTTCAAAAGACTATTTACAATATGATTTCCAGTATTTCAGATTACATATTTCTATGTTCCTATAGATTCTGTAAAAATGAAAATCACTGTGAAGATAGACTATCAAAGACCAAATAGTATTCTTAAAATAATCAGTTGGGCCTGGAAGTCAAAACTCAATTTTAAGAGGAATGTCCTAGAGTTGAGGGTCAACCCTCCCCCTTTGAACAGCCCAAATTTAAGTCACCTGAATAAATAGAGACAAAAGAAGGAAGAGGCAATCTGAACCCTGCAACCTCTCATATTTAAAAGAAGAACAGGAGAGGTAATTCCAATTGACCTTTTGTGTTTTTATGGGTTTTGCATCTCTGGGAAGGTTAAGATGACAGCCCATTCCAAACACATGTCCATTTACATTAGCAGCCTTTTCTATGGGTGACTTAAGTGCATATTTAAAACATTCCAACAAGGAAACAAAAAAAACATCAAAGGCCCAAATAAATCCACACAAGCAGGGGAATTTCAGAGCCAGTTTATTTGGACTTTATCTCACCCTATTTGCCCGCTACAATCCACATGCAACCATAAAACAGTCCATACCCCCAAAGCCTTGCATTCCATAATCAAAACAGTAGAACTTGACTCTAATATGGCAAAATCATAGTGGAGACTGTTAACCAAGGGGACTAGGGGGATGTTAGGGAGAATTGTTTTGCTAACACATTTTAAGTGTGTCAAATAGGTGTCAGGTTCCTCTCTGAATAGCAATCAAGCCTGGATGGTAAAAATGAACAAGAACAGGTTGTGAGAAGTTTTCATACTACTTGGGAGGTTAACTGGAATGACCGTGACTGAAATGTCCCTAAGCACCCCGACTTGGGTTGATGATGTAATTCAAGGAGAACAATTGCTTTAACTTTTCAGACATTTCAGTCTCAGTCTAAATTCCTTTGTCATAGCCTAACATTCTCTTTTTCACATTTCCCCCCTTCTTCTCTTACACTCCTCCCTTGATGGTATTATTACATATGGAAAATTACAGATGCTTAGTTCATGTAACAGTCAAGATTAATATTCACTTTAAACAAAATCTGGTCCATGAATAAAATCCATATAATAGCACACACAATACTCAAAGAACTCCAGGGCTTTTAACTTGAGTAAAAGCTAAAGAATGTTTTTCAGTGGAAAGGAAGAGATGATGGGAATATATGCCATAGGACACAGACATCAGTCCCCTGCTACCATTAGCTCAATGGGAATTCAATGTAGCTATAAATAGGGGAGGTCATTAAACCAACCGTATCTCTCTGCAACTTGGCTAGATTGACAAGTTGGGTTTGCCTAAGGAATAGTGAGATAAAATAATTGGGTTAAAGAAGAAATGGTATGCCAGGCGTGGTGGCACACACCTGTCATCCCAGCACTTTGGGAGTCTCAGACAGGAGAATCATGAGTTCAAAGCCAACCTCAGCAACGGCGAGGCACTAAGCAACTCAGTGAGACCCTGTCTCTACATAAAACACAAAATAGGGCTGGGGATGTGGCTTGTGGTCAAATACCCCTAACTTCAATCCCTGGTACCAAAAAAAAAGAGGAAGAAGAAGAAGAAATGGTATGAGCAAAAGACAAATGCTGAAGTTCTAATTGATGCAACTAGAGGAAGGTTATGGAGGGAATGCAAAAGGAATAGATAGATGTTAAGTCTTATAACTTCCTTAACTGATGTCTGAACTAGTGGCATTATCATTAATCAATACTGCAAGGTGAAACACTGGTTCTCTAAGGGAAAAAAAATCAGAATGGGGTTCTTTGTCCTTTGTGAACATAACTGTAAACATTTGTGCAACAGAGAGAAATGCCTTTCTGTGGTTTCCTCCTCTGTAAGTCAGGGATGGCTGAGTAATGTTCAGTCAGAAAAACATAATAATAATCAATGACTGGTCATATCTTAAATTTATATCATCGAGAACAGATAGACACTTTTGGCCTGCTTCTCTCTATATGCAGACACCACTACTAGTGACTGAAAGGGCTTCTTACATATTTTTTGAAAAATCTCTCTAGGTCCAGCAAATGAAGAGCTAGTACTTTTCCTTAAAGTTTACGTTCCTCACCCACTTGGGGGAGGATATGGGCCAAATTATATTGTTACATTGTGTGCATGTATGAAGATGTAACCATTGTATATAATTATAATGCACCAATAAACAATTTAAAACCCTTAAGAAACAGTTTGCCCCCACTCTTTTAAAAAATATTTTTATTGGTTGTTGATAGATCTTTATTTTATTTATATGCAGTGTTGAGAATCGAGCTCAGTGCTTCACACATGCTAGGCAAGCACTCTACCACTGAACCACAACCCCAGCCCTGTCCTCACTCTTTTAACTTTGATTTTTTAATTTAAAATTACAAATGGGGCTGGGGCAGTGGCTCAGTGGCAGAGCGCTTGCCTGGCATGTGCGAGGCACTGGGTTCGATTCTCAGCACCACATACAAATAAATAAAATAAAGGTCCATTAACAACTAAAAAAATATTTTAAAAAAAATTACAAATGCTGGGCTGGGGGTATAGATCAGTGGTAGAATATGTGCTTAGCATATGTGAGTCTCTGGGTTGGATCCCAACGCACATACACATACACATACAGAGAAATTACGAAAACTAATTATAAAAATACAAAAAATGAAGAGCAATATAAAAATTTTAAGAGTTTTAAATGTTTTTCCCTACCTTTCCCCTTGATAAACTATCCTCAAAACTTCATGGCTTAAAACAACTAAACATGTATTATTTCACATTCTGTGGGACAGGAATCCAGAGTGGCTTAGTTGGGCAATCTTGTCTCAGGGACTCTCCCAGGTAGCAGCCATGATGCCAGCAGAGGCTAGGGTCATCGGAAGGCT
Organism: Geosciurus inauris; assembly: GCA_004024805.1. NCBI lineage: Eukaryota > Metazoa > Chordata > Mammalia > Rodentia > Sciuridae > Geosciurus > Geosciurus inauris. The sequence goes on from PVHX01010871.1 coordinate 43,665, forward strand.
TAACTGGGACTGGAGGCTCCACTGCCAAGGACGCACTCACATGCCTAGCAAGGAATGCTGGTTGTTGGCAGGAGGCCTCACTTATTCACCACACGGACTTGCCCAGCACTACTTGGGTATCTTCCTAACATGGAAGCCAACTTTCCCCAGAGTGAGTGAACCAAAAGACAGAGTAATGAGGAAGCTATTTTTTGTGACAAACACATTCAGTCTAACTCACACTCAGGAGGAACGAAATTGGGAATCACCTTTCAGAGAGAGGAGTTCTGAAGGACGGACCCCCAACACACGGCAGGGGTTGTAGCCCATCAGCAGAGCACTTGCTTACCAGTCTCAAGGGACTGGGTTCAATTCCCAGCACCACAAAACAAACAAACACATAAAACACAGCGCTCTCATTCCTTAAAGGTAAGCACTATTAACATACTGTTATATAACTTTCTTGCCCTTTTTCTATGTGCATGCAAATGGTGATATACTTATGTATGCATGTGTCTATATCACACGTGTAATAAATTTATGTTTTCTATATAATTTTTTACAAAATTCTTAGAAAATGAGTTCAAAAAGTCTGATACCATTTTATTATCTATTCCCTTTTGTGTCACCTGTCTTCTTTCTTGAAGCTTATAGACATTTCTCTTTTCTCCTGGTATTCTGCGATTATATGAAGATACATCATGGCTTTTTGTTTGTTTTATTTATTGCTTTCTGAAAAATTGTATCAACTAGTTATCGAAATTTTTCTTCTATTATTTCTTTGATAATTTGATAATTTTCTCCGTTCTGACTCCCTCTCATTTTTTGTTCTTTGTTTTTGCAGCACTGGGGGATCAGACCCAGGAACATTCTACCTCTCACATCTAAGCTATATCATCAGTCCTTTCTATTTTATTTTGAGATAGGGTCTTGCTAAGTTTCTCCGATTGGCTTCAAACTTGCAATCTTCCTGCCACAGCCTCCTGAGTAGCTGGGATTTCAACTGTGTGCTCTCACACCTTGCTTATTTTGTTTTGTTTTAATAATCTCTCTACCTTATTAATCAAATGATAGCCTTCTGTGTCTGAGACAGAAGAGAAGGGCCCAAAGCTTTCTAAGAAGTGCTTTTTAATCTTCCATCTTTGACAGACATGCTTGCCCCCAAATGCCTCACAACTGACTGTGGCTACATCAGACTCCCCACAACTTCTTAGAGACATTTTGTTTTAACTATGGCAAGCTTCATCCATCCCAGATGATTCCACCACACAGCCTCTCTGGATGACTCCATCGCTCCATAACCACTTCAGCTGTCCCAACTCTGGTCCTCACAGACCCCCTCCTCTACCCATGACTAAGCAGAAAGTCTGCAGTAAGCTGGCAGGATGCTGCACGTGAGTGAGCCCACTTTTTTCCTACATAAAAAGCTTCCCCCTTTCCCTTATCAGAATATCTGTGTGCTGCTTCCCCTTATGCTGGACTATAAGGTGTAATAAAACTTCTTTTGGATGGTTATATTTTGCCTATCCATGATTTCTACCTCTAGCATAGCAGCCTGAGTTGTTTGCACTAAAAGCTGTGAATGCTAAAGGCTGCTGGTAACACCAAGGGCAATGAGCAGTCAAAGAAAGGAGGGAGTGTTAGAGAGCAATGAAGAGCTGCCAGGAACCACTAGCTCCAGATCGTGGAAGAGTTCCAGAGAGTTGCCAGCAGCTACTGGCTCCAGCTGCCAGGAGACCAGCATGAGGAGGGCCACTAACACTAATAGCTAAAAGCTGTTGGCCTTCAAAGTTCAGAGCTGCTAACACTAAGGGAGCTGCATTGTGCCTATTCATGATTTCTATGCAATTTGACCAAAATACTCTCAGCAGATTGGTAACAGGTTGGTTCTCTTTCTTGTTTTCTCTCTGTTTTTTTTTTTTTTTTAGTTGTAGATGGACACAATGTCTTTATTTTATTGCTTTGTATGTTGTGCTAAGGATAGAACCCAGGGCTTCACGCATGTGAGGCAAGCGCTCTACCACTGAGCTACAATCCCAGTCCTTGTTTTCTCTCTGTTACTTTTCTATCAGTTCTTTTGAAAAAAAGATTCACCTCTTGTAGTCAGATAAGATGTACTAGTCACTGCCAGTAGGCTGGATCTTCCTTGATCAACATTCTTACAGTCTGGTCAGTTGTTCAAACTTTAACAAAGATGAGAGGGGACTGAATTACAGACACTGGATTAAACCTACTTAGTAACTGGAATGCTGCCCTTTGCTGTTGTGGGAACTTGTCACCTGAAATGTCTGCCTCTGGTGCTCCTGCTCATGTCATTTAAACACTTCATCTTGTATTTGTATGCTCTAGTAGTATTTTAGGCACTTCTCTTACTCTCACACCCGCTGGGGTTTTTTTGTTTGTTTTTTTTCAGACCAGGAATTGAACCCAGGGGCACTCAACCACTGAACCATATCCCCAGCCCTTTTAATGTTTTATTTAGAGACAGGGCCTTGCTAAGTTGCTGAGGCTGGCTTTGAACTCATGATCCTCCTGCCTCAGGCTCCTGAGCCACTGGGATTATAGGCATACACCACCATGCCCAGCCCCTCTGGTTCTTGATGATTCCTACTGCCTTACTGTATCTGTGCAGGACCTCCTCATCTCTGGTGAGTTTTAGCTTTTCTTGTTAATAATGTCATCCTCCTTATAATATTCACAAAACATTTCCAAGACAACTGAATTATCTGCCTAATCACCATCATTCCTGCTTGTCAGAGATTTTTGTGCCAGGCCACCCTATGGCCTTCTGGCTTATACCTTGGCTACCCTTGATTCAAGTTTTGTTTGTTTTTTGGTTTTGCCTCTGCACAATCAGCCAGTGGAGTGGGGGAGAACCAGGAGATACCATCAAGGTAAACCCTGTCTGAGGAAACATTCAGGGTGACCTCACCGCTGAGGGACTGTGGGGAAGGAAAGCATTCAGACATGTGGTCAGCCCTTTACACTAACTTTAGACAGGACTCTCAGCCTTAGAAGATTCTTTGAAAAGAGAAAATAATTAGATTTCCCCTATCTCTTTCATAAGATTTTGTGGGAGCGAAACAAAATACTGCAAATTATAAAACACTGTACAATGTATGTGAACCAATGAGCAAAGTCCCTGACATAAAATAGATGCTCCATTGACAGAAGTTCTGTTATGTGCCCAGTACCAACATGGGCTATTAAGGACACTGCTGAGAACCAAAGCACTGAGCATCACACATTCTTAGTCCCGGGCACTGCCAGGCACTGGAGCTGCCAACTGGGCTTCCTAGAGTGCCTGTCAGAAGAGCCAGCAAGTCTACCATATACATGCCCTGAAGACCTGGAATCAAAAAGTGGGGACCTTTTGGGGGTGCTGCAGAGTTCTTGAGAGGCTGTTCCCTCTCTCTTCTCATCATCCTTGGAAGAGGAGTGAAGGTGGTCCTCTTCCTGAAGCATTGGGAGGGAAGCTCCTGTATACTGTGTGAATAAGTGCATGTGTGTAACCACATCACTCCTGCTCTACTGAGTTAGGGACATATGACAGGGTCTGGTGTGAAAGCTGCCAACGATGGAGCTAGCAGAGATCTTGCTGATACCCTGACACCCCAGACGGAGAAAGGGGCAGGAGAGAGATGATGAAGCTGAGAAAGGACAGATGGTCTTTTGTTAAAAAAACATATTCCCTAAAGCTAAAATGTTTAATTCAAAAGATTATTTTTTCCTTTTAAAAAACTCCCTTTTTATTATGAAATATAGCACACAGACAGGAAAAAAGACATAAAATATGCATCTTAATGAACTCAGTGTCTTTATAGCTACCACTAAGGTCAATACAGAAAACATTGCCTGCACTCTAGCAGTCCCCTTCATAGTCTGAAAATTCTCTCACCATCTAAGGGTAAATGCAGCTTGACCTTTCTAATAATTAAGTTCTTGCTTTCTTGTTTAACTCTTTTCATCTAAAAAAGCATCCTGAATTACTCTTCTTTATTATTGCTTATTTGGAGACTTTATAGAAATGGAATCACACAGTATGAATATACATCAATTTATCTGTCTGTGCTACCATTGATGGACATTTGGTCTGTTTCCAGTTCAAGGCCATTACTAGCATGCTGCTATGAATATTCTTGTGCATGACTCCTGGCATGTGTGTATATGAATTTACATGTTTCTTTTCCTTTCTTTCCTTTTTTTCCTTTCTGTCTTATACATGCTAAGCAAGTGCTCTGCCACTGAGGTATGATCCCCAGACCTTTTTCATTTTTGAGGTAGTATGTCAGTAAGTTGCCCAGGCTGGCCTCGAACTTGTGATCCTCTTTCCTCAACCTCTTAAGTAGCTGGGAGTACAGGTATATGCCATTATACCCAATATGTTTACATGTTTCTTTTATTCTTTTCGCTTTTTTTCTTAAACATTTCTCTAGGGTATATAACTAGGAGTGGAAATGTTGGGTGATAGAATATGTGAATATTCAATTTGACTATCGAATGTTTTCCAAGAGGATTCACTATATACCTTTCTATCAGCAGTTTAGGAGAATTCTCCTTCTTTGAAAATAAAGTAAGGAGGGACTGGGGTGTGGCTCCGTGGTAGAGCACCTGCCTAGCATGTGTGAGGCACTGGGTTTGATTCTCAGCACCACATATAAATCAGTAAAATAAAGGTGCATTGACAACTAAAAAATATTAAAGAAAAGAAAGTAAGGAGGGTTTTTGTTGTTGTCGTTTTATTTTGTTTTTTGCCAGGTGCAGTGGTGTGGGCTTGAAGTCTAGCTATTAAGGAGTCTAAGGCAGAAAGATTGTCTGAGTCCTGGAGTTCAGGGCCAGCCTGGGCAACAGAGTGAGACTCCATCTCTCTCTCTTTTTTCTTTTTGAGACTGAGCTTGAACCCAGGGCCTGTGCATGTTTGGCATAGTCTACCACTGAGCTATACCATGGCCCTTTTCTAAAGACTTTTTATTTTGAGACTGGGTCTTGCTAAGTTGTTTAGGCTAGCTTTGAATTTGTGATCCTTCTGCCTTGGGGTTTCAAATAGCTAGGATTATAAGTGTGTATTACCATGCCCAATGAGACTCAGTTTCTTAAAAAAAATAATAAAAGGATTCCCCATTCTGAGAAAAGAATTCTGTGTAAAAGAATAATAAAGGCTTTTTTAAAAACTGAAAAAATAATGGCAGTAGAATCAACAGATTGCTCTTTTCATATGACTTTACATAGCAAAATAAAAATCTAGTAGTTCTATTTAGGAACGTCTACTTTTTCTCCTGAAATGCTATGGAATTATGACAGTTAAAGTTCTAGAAACCACTGACCCACAGAATGACAGACAGATTATCCCTTCTTTTCTTTTCTTTTTTTTTAATATTTATTTTTTAGTTGTAGGTGGATACAATAGCTTTATTTTATTTTTTATGTGGTGCTGAGGATTGAACCCAGTGCCTCCCGCGTGCTAGGCGAGCACGCTACCACTGCGCTACAACCCAGCCCCCCTTCTTTTCTTTTTTGACATAAAAAGCTATTTGCTGTATAGAGAAGCCAGCCTCCAAGATGGCTCCCAATGAACCTTCTTTCCTGATATTCATGAATTTGTGTAGATTTTTCTCATACTGGTTAAAGGCTGATTTTGTACCCAGTGGAAGTGTCAGTGTATGAACTGTAACACTAGGTCATAAAAGACACTATTGCTTCAGTCTTTTGGGTCAATTGCTCTGAGGGACGTCAGCTACCATGTTGTGAGGATGCTCAAGTAGTCCAATGAACAGGCCCACATGGAAAAGGACTAATACCAACTTGCCAACCAAGTGAGTAGGTCACCTGGGACACAGAACCTATTTTCAGTCAAATAGTTGGATGATTTCAGTCCCCCAGTCTTTGAGTTTTCCAGCTAAAACTCCAGAAATCATAAAGTAGAGACAAGTCATCTCTCTGCGCTCTGTCTGAATTCCTGACTCAGAAACTATGAGGTAATACAGGACTGTTGTTGTATTATGATATCAAATTTGAAAATTTCATGTTACATAGCAAGAGATAACTGACACAATCCACATGACCACCCAGAATGTATTCTTACCAAAAAATTTAATTTTTTTTTTTTGTGTGTGTGGTACTATGTAATGAACCCCTGGGTGCTATACTACTGAGTTACTTCCCAGCCCTTTTTATTTTTTTATCTTGAGATAGAATCTTGTTAAAGTACTGAGGCTGGCTTTACTTGTGCTCCTCTTGCCTCAGGCTCCTGGGTAGCTGGGATTTAAAGTGTGTACCACTGTACCTAGCAATAATTTGAATTTTTGAATGATATCACATGGAAAAACAAATATCTAGTTGTCCTATTATTTTCCTGCATCCTTTTATGCCACTGAATTTCATTAAGAGTTTAGAAGAACTAGAAATGACAGAAGAACATTCTTAACATACCACAGGGATGCAATCAGCAAAATCCAGAATCTAGGATATCCCATATAGCACAAATGACCCAATTTATTTGACTAATAAATTGCAAAAAGAAACAATGAGAAAGGGAACCTCTAAATTAGGAGACTTGAGAGGCATATAGGTTGTATTATTCCCAATGCTGACTGCCTGTCTCCTGTGGGACAATTATACTTCCCTTCTTTCCACTGGCCTCAGGTTTGGTCATGTGATTTGCCTGTGAACTGTGAGCAGATGTGATGGTGCTAATTCTGGGCAGGAGCTTTGAAAGTCATTATGTATTTCAAGCATTCCTCATTTCCATCTGCCAGGAAGTGGGCATATCCCAAACAGGGACTAGTTCTTTAGCCCATGTCCAGGAATGAAGAGGATGTGGAGGTGACTCACAATGGAAATTCACGTGAGCAGGAAATAAGCCAGGCTGTTGTAGGCCACTGTGATTTGGGGCTTTTCTGCTACCATGGCATAACATAATGTATTCTGAGTCATACAAGTGATGCTTCAAATACAGCATATGAACCTTGTCAGGATCCTGATATATGAGGCAATTGGAGAAATTTGAATACATACTGGACATTTAATGATAACCAAGAAATAGCTATTCATTTTCTAGGAGTGTTGATGGTATTGCAGCTATGTTTAAGATAACAAAAAGAGCTTGCATACTTTGGCTACATGGAAGGGGAAGTAGGCAGGGACAGAGACAAACAAGATTGGCCATGAGTTGATAACTGTTAAGCTGAGCAGTAGCACATGCCAGTTTATCATATTCTTTTTTTTATGTTTGAAATTTTCCATAATAAAAATCAAAAAATCAAAACCAAAAAACCGTGTTTATTGACTTGAGCCCCAGAGCCATCCCTTGATTCTCAAAGGGGTCCAGAAAATGTGGGAGCTTGGAGAATGGAGCTGACCAATTTAGTGAGTGTAAGTCAGCAGAGGATGTATCTGGATCAGCCTCAGGAAAAATATGTTGAAACTGATTATTTTCAGTGATAATAGATGTGTCCTTGAGCATTAGAGCTGGTCAGGGCAGTATCAGGGAAAGTCTTGGAGCACAGAAGAGGTCAGGGAGCTGGGTAACAACATGGATAGCTACAGAGGGTGAGGAAGGCCTACAGGAGTTATAGGAGCAGCAGTATATATCCAGTGCTCACTGCCCACCCTGTCTAGAAGAGTTAGGTAAAGAGATCCCACTTTTCATTCCATCCTCCACACCGAGGCTGATCCTTTGGGAAAGAAGGAAAAGATGAGCATGCTAGAATAGGCATGTCTTGTCCCGGCCCAACCAGACTGACTTGTACTGGGATGAGTAGAAGGAGGAGAACACTTTGAATCATCTGACATGGATGTTTCGTGTGTCTGATTGGAATTTAAAAGTGAATAAAAGAAAATGAATAGGATTGAGCATTATAAATGGGACTGGGGAGTTATAGAAATGGCTGGATATTAAGATATCGAGGAAGCCCACTACCCAGAGCAGAGCAGGGATTCCCCAGGAGGAAGCTGGGAGCACAAACAGTTTCATGCTTAGACTCTAATGAATGGCTACTCATTAATATCACAAGATTTCTTCATTTCCCCTAATAGCACAACGCCAAAAAACAAAAACAAACACTCTAGTTCAGATACTTAGTGACACACCATCCACTTCAGACTAGACACAGGCTGTCTTTAACAATTGCCCTTTTCACTTTCTTCCCTTTGGCCCTCTCTCACCCAGTGAAAAATTCTGTGCTCTTTGCCACCCTTCTTGCAATTAACTGGAGCCAAACTTATATACCATCAAAGACACTAAAAATAAATACCTATATTTTCTTCTAATATTTTGCCTGCTGTGACCTACTTTGAGCTCAATTTCAAAAGCAAAGGGGTGAGGTGTGTCCTAAATAAACAAGCCTATGAACTCTGTTTTAGTGGTGGCTACACAGATGTACCAGAAACCAAAGATTTGTTTTCTATAGCCAGCAAAGATTTAAAAAGATTTTCTATGTCTATGTCAATGCATTGGTTCTTAAATTCTGAAATTCCGCTTATTTCATCAAAAATCTATTCTTTGAGCATAATTTCCCCCTGATAAGCCTGGTATTAAAGGACTCTAGTTAATGTCACCTCTGATGTTCCTGAGTCACATGCAGAATTACTTCCAAACCACCCACACATCTAAAAACACATTTTTCAATGATTATAAAATCAAGAGCTGTGAAGGTTCCTTGCAAACAGCATTTTATCAGATGGTGTTGTTTTAATTATTCATTTTTAGTGAGGAACCTATGAATGTTTTTAAAAATCAAAATCAATAGGTAGGCTATGCCTAAAACAAGAAAAAAATTCAAGTGATTTGAGGGTTTTACCAACATGAGGCAGTTATTATCATAATTTAAATACTTTAGCTCAGAAAGCAAGGTATATATGTGGGCTTTAAAAGTTAGTTTAAACATTCACCCTAGGAATTGTTAATTAACATTTCTAATGGGGAATCTATACTGCAGGGGGTGGGAGGGTGGGCTGTTAGCAGTCAAAGGCTCTAATCAGGGTCTTTAGACTTGGAATCTCTCACTGCTATAGCTCCTTCAACTACTCCTGTCTGAATTTCCATGGGAAAATTTAGTATTTAGCAAACAGATGTTAGAAATAACTTTTTGCTGGTGAGATGCATGGTTTTTGAGGCATGTGCCCCGCATAGTCACCTCACTCTTATGTAAATGGTGTGTTGATTTTGGGAGATCCCAGAATGGTGTTCTAGGCCTGGGTTTGTGTTTAGTATTGTTTATACCACTTAGTCCAGGATGCAGTCACCTGACCTGCTGGATCCTGTTTTAACACATGGTGGTATCTGGTTTGAGTGACTATTTCATGCGAAGTTCTGGCCAAAGAGCCTCAAGCACATGAAGCTTGCAAGAATGGTTTGCCTGATTCCTAGGTCTGTTTGCTCATCAGTGTTGGCATGTGGGATTCAGAGCAAGGCTCACTTTTTTGGCTTCATCACCCAATGGACTCTGGTAGTTGAGAAGGCCAGGCTTGAGTGACCTGAATTGTCAGAGGTCCCACAAAGACACGGACAATTGTGCATCACCAAACTTGCTTGGACCAGTTAACTTTTGGTCTACAAATAGTTACCACGAGATGTACTTAATGAATGAAAAAGAAGAAAAAAGGGCCAAAAAGGAAAAAAATCTAAAATGATGAAGATTCAAGGAAGATTCATAGAAGTGCTATTTTATCTATTTAATCATAATAGTAGTGATATAAAAAATTATATAGGGCTTACTGTATAAAGGCACTGTTCTAAACCACAATTCTATGAGGAGATATTATTAGCATATTATTATTCCTAACTTACTGATGAGGAAATTGAGGCACAAAATGTGACCTGTCCTAAATTACACAGATCCAGTAATTGGGGAACTGAACTGATTCAGTCAGTCTGACTCTGGAATCCAGGCTGTATCTGTCTTAGGTACTAGGTATCCTTTCTGAAAAACAGCAGCGGGTATGTGGCTGGGAGCCACACCACAGGAGTACATAGGGTTAAATAAAACTGAACTTGCCAGAAGAGCCCAGGGGAAAACTAAGGAATTCTGAGGTTTTCCTTGGCTTCTGAAAAGCCCCTTACCAACAAGAGATTTTTCTGTCAAGCATCATTTGGGCAGCAGGGCTTCTGTGATGAATTAAAAATAAAGACCTGTCACTTGGTTGATGATGTGTATAACAGTTTTCCTAGACACGACAAAGCTGCTGAGTTTCAGGAGGCTTTAAAGAAAAAGGCAGGCAACTTGCCTCTCTCTTCTATATTTGATTTTCTTTAATAGCTCCCTAAAATACCCTATACTAGAAGAACCATTTACATGTATTAAGTTGTTGACCCAAGTCACAGCAAAATGTTCGTGTTTTTCTCTTCTGCGCTCAGGCCCTCAGCCAGGGCAAAAGATGGGATAATCTAATTATTAGCACAGTTATTTGCTAAACTCTTCATGTGCAGCTGTAAATCTGCTCTTTTCTTTGCAAGTTCCTCTCTCAGAATGGTTCCTAAAAGGGACAGAAACCACCAGCCCACATTCATCATTCTGTAAATGTCCTTCGGCCATTTACTCTAATTCCTGCATAGTATTTTACCCACATACTGTCTGGCGAGTGTTTGGAGGTCCACTCACAGGGTATCTTTCTATTTCCCTGTCACTGAGCAACATGGTGCCCATCACAGTGGTACTGTCTGTTTGGCCTATCTCTGTATTCTCATTCATCCAGACCACACAGAATTCTAGGAAGATGAGCCTTTGCACAGTAGACTAACATAATGGTTTTGGGGGCTGCCTGATCCCCAAACTTTTGGAGGTTCTAACATTTTTAGGGTTCTTGTAATTTAATTTCTCAGCAAGTTGCCAATTCTTTAAATAATCCCCAAAGCTTGCATATGTCAGATTGCTTTTGTATGTAAAATATAATAATTAAAGAATATTTTCATTGAACTTGAATTGAGTACAGTCATACATAGTTTAATGACAGGGAAAAGTTCTGAGAAATGTGTTACTGGCCAATTTTGTCATTGTATGAACATCACAGAGTGAACTAGCACAAACTACAATGGCTTTAACATCACTAGGCCATATGATCTTTTTTTGTTGGGGGAAGGTGCTAGGGATTAAACCCAGGGTGCTTAACCACTGAGCCACAGCCGTAGCCTTTTTTTATATTTTATTTTAGAGACAGGGTCTCATTGAATTGCTTAGGGCCTCACTAATTTACTGAGGCTGGCTTTGAACTTGTGATCCTCTTGCCTCAGCTTCCTGAGCTACTGGGATTACAGGCATGCGCCACCATGCCTGGCTTCTAGGCCATATAATCTTTTTTTTTTTTAATATTTTTTTAGTTGTAGATGGACACATTACCTTTATTTTATTTATTTATTTTTATGTGGTGCTGAGGATTGAACCCAGTACCTCACATGTGCTAGGCAAGTGCCCCACCACTGAGCTACAACCCCAGCCCAAGGCCATATCATCTTAAGGGACCACCGTCACACATGCGATACATCATTGACCAAAATGTTGTTAGGAAATGTGTTACTATACTAGGAAATTCATTAGGAATAACATATGGATTTTGCTGATTTGTTGGGGCTGACTTGGTTGCTGATTATAATAATCCAAATTAAAATAAATAAAAAGGAAATTTTAAAACAGCTTTAAAAAAAAAATAGCACTGGGGATCCAACCCAGGGCTTTGTGCATGCTAGGCAAATGCTCTACACTGAACTACATCCCTAGACTCTAACATTTACATTTTTTAAAAAAACATTTACATTCATGCATTATCCTCTCCTATACCAAATCATGACTGGCCTGTATAATCAATAGAATACTGCTGAAGTGATAATGTGTGACCTCCAGGGCTAGGTCATAAAAGAAATTGAGCTTCCATTATTTTTCTCTTGTATTACTTGCTCTAGAGAAAGTAAGCCACCATATTATGAAGACCTTCAAGCAGCTCTATGAAGAAGAACTGAGGCCACTCGCTCATAGCTTCTACCAGCTTGCCAGCTATTTGAGTGTGCCATCTTGAAAGAGGATTCTCCAGCCTGAGTCAAACCTTCAGATCACTGCAGTCCTGGCCAATATTTTTTTAAAAATATTTTTTTAGTTGTCAATGGACCTTTATTATTTACTTATATGCAGTGCTGAGAATCAAACCCAGTATCTCACACATGCTAGGCAAGCACTCTACCACTGAGCCACAACCCCAGCCCCCTGGCCTACATCTTTTTTTTTACATGTTAATGGACCATTTATTTTTTTCATTTATTTATATGTGGTGCTGAGAATCCAACCCAGTACCTTGCACATGCTAGGCAAGCACTCTACCACTGAGCCACAACCCCAGCCCCTGGCCTACATCTTGACTGCAACTTGATGAGAAACTATGAAGCTGAACCACCAAGTTAAGCTGATTCCAAATTCCTGAACCACAGAAGCTATGAATTAATAAATATTTATTGTTGTTCTAAGCCAATAAATGTTTAGGTCATTTGTTACTCAGGAATAGATAATGAACATCGCATATTCACCACACTTGCATACAAATAGCTCATCACCCAGCCTGAAGATGTAGATATTTAAATGACTAATTTGTGTGTGGCACTGAAAAATATATGAGGTAGAAGAGAAGCCCCTGTGATGGTTTTATAGAGGAGAACACCTTTGACCTGGATTGTAAGGAAGAAGGTGAAGAGGACTGGAAATCCAGGCAAAAGGAAAGGCACAAAGGCTCTGAGACTTGAAAGCGAACCCTGTGTTCAGGAAAATGCACATAGAGTAGTGTGGTTGTGGCAGCAACTCCTCAGAATCACTCAGAGGGCTTAAAGAACATGCAGATACTGCTGCTAGGAACTCTGCTGATTAGGAAACACTGAAGTGTCCTGGTTTTTTTATTTGGTTGGTTGTTGGTTGCAGTAGAGGGATAGGAATGCGTATGCAGCAGGTTTCTTAGTAGGTCTTTGGACCATATGCTATAGAAGTCAGGAAATGGGACTGAGCCTACTGAAATAGGATGTTGGTGAGGGGGTAGATTGGGGTCCAGTCATCTGAATTTTAACAAGCACTTTAGGAAAATTTTCTGCACATTAGTGTGGCAGTCACTTTCTCTGGAACTGATTTACTAAGAAACAGGGTTCCTTCTCATGTTTTCAAGTTTGTGAGATGAGTGAATTACGGAAAAACCAGGAAATAAAGAAGATTTCAAGAAGGAGGTAGCAAATCTCAAACTGGATACACATTCATGCTGTAAGGATGTAAAAATATGCCGAAGTAAAAAGACAAGCAGAAAATATGTCAAAAAAAGTTTTAGTTGTGTTACCATGTGGCATCATAGATACTTTGTAAAAGAATATTTTGTAGTATAGATAACTTCTATAATTTAAAAAATGATTTTCAAAAATTTTAAGAGCTGTTATGCTGTACAGAAGTCAAGTCAGATGAGAATTAAACAGAGATCATTGGCTTTAGAAAGGTGGGAAGCCATTGGAGACCTTTGGAGAAGGGGTTGTAAGCCAAGTTACAATGGCTGGATTCAATGAAGCAGGAGAAAATAGAACCAATATAAATCAGTAGTAAAAAAAAAAAAGTCCTGATTATGAAATAATAGACATTCATTATATTAAAAATTGGGGCTGGAGGGCTGGGGTTGTAACTCAATGGTAGAACACTTGCCTAGCTTGTGTGAAGCCCTGGGTTCAATTCTTAGCACCACATGTAAATAAATAAAATAAAGGTCCATCAACAACTGAAAAAAATTTTTGAAAAACTTAGGGCTGGAGCTGGGTGCCATGGTGCACACCTGAAATCTTGGCTACTTGGAGGCTGAGACAGAAGATTACAAGTTCAAGACTAGCCTGGGAAACTTGCAAGACCCTGAATTAAAATGAAAAGGAAAACGGGATGGGGATGCAGCTTCATGGTAGAGTGCCTCTAAATTCAATCTCCATTACCAAAAAAAAAAAATAGTATGAGTCTGGAGCTCAAAAAGGTTAAGTGACTCCTAGGCACAAAAATAGGCCACAATAAAGCATTTGGTTTCCATAACACTTTTCAGTTTCCACAGTGGTTTGACTTGCATTTCCTGGTTGCTCATCTCCACCCCCTTGCAGAATTGACCAGGCCAGGGCTTTTCTTATACGTTAACTGTGTCTTGAACAGATTTTAGCAGCAATGTCATTAACATTTAATTGCACTTGCTTACTTAAATCACGCTTTAGGCCTATACTTTGGGACAATAAGACCCAAGTGTTAACTCATCTTGGTATTCCAACTCCTAGCATAGTATTTGACACAGAATTATAGACGAAAACATGCTTGTAGAATGATAGGTAATGAGTGATGTTTTGGTGTAATAATGGATACAGCGTTCATTCAAACTTCCTGCTTCTCTGTGGTATCTTCCCATTCTAGAAGCAGCTAGGGTATTCTATGTCTGGACTGCCTCCATGTAAGAATAACATAGTAGAATTGACTAGATTCAAATTCTTGGCTTTTGACTTTCAAAAGTTCAGGTGGGGTATACCCTTCAGATTTGAAAGGTTGTCTGAAAAGCAGGATTACCTACCCCCTGAGAAAATATGAGAGTTGAAGAAAGGGAAGAAAATGAGACACTAGGGGCTGGGATTGTAGCTCAGTGGTAGAGCGCTTGCCTCGCATGCGTGAGGCCCTGGGTTCGATCCTCAGCACCACATACAAAGCAATAAAATAAAGACATTGTGTCCATCAACAACTAAAAAAATATTTAAAAAAAAAAAAAAAGAAAAGAAAATGAGACACTAGGGCATGTTCCCAAGAACAGAGTTGAGACATGACCTTCCACCTTTCTGATGCACATTCAGAGCTTTATAAATAGCAGAACTCCTTCTGCCAGAGAGAAATAGCTGCATAGAAATGGACCAGAATATTGTTTAGTAGAGCTACATATGAGCTACATACATACTGGAGCTACATATGTAATATTCAATGTTCTAGTAGCCTCATTAAATAAAGTAAAAGAAAGAGGGTGAAACTAATTTTAATGGTACATTTTATTTAACTCAATATATCCAAAATATTATCATTTCAGCATGTAAACAACATAAAAATTACTAATGGCATATTTTGCATTCTTTGTATTAAATCTTCAACATCTGGAATGTGGCTAGTCCCACACCTGTAATCCAGTAACACAGAAGGCTGAGGTAGGAGATGGCAAGTTTGAGACCAGCCTCAGCAACTTAGCAAGGCCCTAAGCAACTTAGTGAGACCCTGTCTCAAAATGAAAAAATAAAAAGCGCTGGGATGTGACTCAGTGGTTAAGTGTCCCTAAGTTCAATCCCCAGTATAAAACAAACAAACAAAAACTTGGAATGTATTTTAGAGTCAGTCACAGCACATCTTAATTTGGGCTACATATATTTAAATTAAGGTATTTGGTAGGCATATGTAGTTGGAGACCATATTAGATAGTGCAGGTCTTGACAGACCGAAAGTAGTGTCATGGGATTTCTAAACTCACCGCTGAAAACTAGAGCCACAGCATCTTTCTTGTATATTCAGGAATATTATAGACAAGAACCAGTCACTTGACCTAAGGGGACTTTGTCCTAAGCTGAAGGGAAAGTCAGCACTGGTCTAGATGAGATGAGTGGGCAGAGAGCATTATGGAAAGACAACAGGGACCCATGACCCCAGCATCCACCCACATCCACACTCTGGGAAGTTGGACATTACCCTGGGGAAAGATGGAATTGAGATCCCAATATGACCATGACAAAATTTCCACCACTTAGTAGAAAGGTGCTGGGGCTCAAAGCAGAAGGTAAGTTCAGCGTAGAACAATAAAGTTGGCTGGGTGCAATGGTGCAAACCTATAATCCCAGCAACTCAGGAGGCTGAGGCAGGAGGGTTCCAAGTTTGAGGGTAACTTCAGCAACTTAGTGAGGCCCTAAGCAATTTAGCAAGACTTTGTCTCAAATAAAAAATAAAAAGGACTGAGGATGTAGCTTAGTTATATAGTACCCTACTGGGTTCAATCACCAGCATGAAGGGAAGGGAAGGGAAGAGAGGGGAGGGAGGAGGACAGGAGGGGAGGGAGACTTTGTCCTAAGCTGAAGGGAAAATCAGCACTGGTCTAGATGAGATGAGTGGGCAGAGGGCATTATGGAAAGACAGCAGGGACCCATGACCCCAGCATCCCAACAGAAGGAAAGAAAAGAAAAGAAAGAACTTTGTGTTTATTTTGTATACTGAGGTTTCAAACACACTGACAAATAGTGAATGCATATGGATAGATGAGGCTGTTATAAACCTGGTCTGGTGGGGTTTTTTGTTTGTTTTTCCTGTGACTGACTGAAGGTGATTTAAAGGAGGATGGCGGCTTTTCATAAAGCTAATCTCAGTGGCTGGAGGTGTAGCTCAGGGGCAGCCCCAGGTTTGAGCTCCCAGCATCAATCAACCTACCTATCAGTCAATAAAGTAGGAGTTACAGATAGTAGTCTTTCACCTGAAAGATATACAACCAAATGCAATAGATTGAAGCACTGTATTGGTTGATTCCTGATTTGAATAAACTGTAAAAGACATTTTGAAGAAATTAGGAGAATTTACATTTTGAGTAGATTATTAAATGATTGTTAATTTTTATGATATTGTGGCTATGTGGAAAAATATCATTACCTCCTAGAGATGAATATAAAAAATGTTGAGGAGAAAAATACCATGTTAGTTATATATGAATGTTAATAGCATTATTTATAGTAGCCAAATACCCATCAATATATAAATGGCTAGATAAAAAATAACATACCCCCCAAATAGATATAATTCAGCCATAAAAAAGAATGAAATTTTGACCCATACTATGACATAGAAGAGTCATGAAAAAGTGTGCTAAGTAGAAGTCAGTCATAAAAGACTTCTTAAGAGAATTTAAGATTCTATTCATATTAAATGTACAGAATAGTAAATCTTTGGTAGAAACAGAGAGTAGATTAGTAATTCCCTAGGGCTGTGAGGTGTAGAGGAAAGTGGTGAGTAACAGTTAAAGGGTTTACATTTTCTTTTAGGGTGATGAAAATGTTTTAAAACTCATTATGGTGATGTATGTGCATATCTGTGATATAATAAAAATACACTAAATTGTACACTTTCAATTGTTCAATTATTTGGCATCTGAATTATACTTTGACCAAGATATTTTTTAAAAACAGTTAAAGAGGGGAAAAGGTTATGCTTGTATAATGTTGTTTAAGACAACTAAGTAAAACAAAGCAAAAACAGGAGTAAATATAGCAAACTTGGGGCTGGGATTGTAGCTCAGTGGTAGAGTGCTTGCCTTGCATGTGTGAGTCACAGGGTTCGATCCTCAGCACCACATAAAAATAAATAAAATAAAGATACTGTGTCCATCTACAGCTAAAAAAAAAATGGTGAACTTAACAATGGTTGAATCTGGGTACTGAATATATGGGAGTTTGTTATACTAGTTTCTCTACTTCTTTATGTTTGAACCTTTTTTCTAATTAAAAAAGTAAGACCATTTCTAATTTATTATGTGATGCATAAGGAGCTCAGAAGTTGCAACTCTACCATAACAATAACTAAAAAGCCAAACAAACTGAAACAAACAAACAAACAAAACAACTGTTCTTAGATCCATCATAGAAGTGAGGTCACAGGGTAAATTGCTACTCCCAAACTGGAGCAATAGACAGGGAGATTCAGAGAATCACAACTTTCCTAAGCAGAAACCCAGGAGCAGGAACTAGCGCTGGGCTGGGAAAACCTGAACTGTAATTGATGAATTGCTGAAAGCTCCGTGTCTTCAAGTCAGAAAGGCAAAAACTCTCTGGAGACCTAGTCACCCGGGAGACCCTATACTTTTGTGAGTTCACCTATGGAACCTCTGCTATGTTCTCTTGGTGAGATGAGAAAGGTTTCCTGTTTCTGGCAGGAGGAGGGGAAAAGGAAACTTTAAAAATGTATGAGATCATTTTGTTCTTCTCAATAAGCCACTTCCTCAGGAGAAACTATTTTATCGGAGCCTTACCTGTTGGGGTTTTATCTGAACCCATAGCTGTAGGATGGGAATATCCAACTATAGCTCCCTCTGTTTTTCCATGTGGGAGGGGGAAATATGCAACTCCAGGCCTCTCCAGCCATCCTGTTCCACCTAAGGGAGATGGGGAATGAGCAGAACTGGAGGTGTTGGTAGTCCAGTGGCAGAGGTTCACCAAAAGGCTGATACCTAATCACAGGACTACAGAACACTTCTCCTCCCCGCCCCACGCCTTACCACTAATTGATTAAAGGCCTATAAAAGCCAAAAACAGTTTGAAGATACTGAACAAGTATCAGAACCAGAGTTAGATATGGCAGGAATGTTGGAATTATCTGAAGAGCATTTTTAAAAATTATAATTAATATGTCAAAAGATTAATGGAAAAGGTAGACAACATACAAGAACAGATGGGAAATATAAGCAGAGAAATGGAAATTCTAAGAAAGCATCCAAAAGAAACACTAGAGATCAAAATCACTAATGGAAGTGAACAATGCTTCTGATGGATTCATTAGATCAGACGCAGTGGAGGAAAAAACCTTTGGACTTGAAAATATGAAAATAGAAACTTTTTTTTTTGGTACTGAGGATTGAACTCAGGGGTATTCAAGCATTGAGCCATATCCCCAGCCCTATTTTGTGTTTTATGTAGAGACAGGGTCTCACTGAGTTGCTTAGCACCTCGCTGTTGCTGAGGCTGGCTTTGCACTGGCAATTCTCCTGTCTCAGCCTCCCAAAGTGCTGGGATTATAGGCGTGAGCCACTGCACCTGGCTTGAAAATAGAAACTTCTAAAACTGAAAAACAAAGGAAAAAGAAAGGCTGAAATAGAACAGAGCATACAGGAACTATTAGACAATTAAAGAGGTATAAATACCTATAATGTGAATACCAGAAGGAGAAGAGAGAAAACCACAGAGCCATATTTGAAGCAATAATGATTGCAAATTTCTGGGGCTGGGATTGTAGCTCAGTGGTAGAGCACTTGCCTCACATGCATGAGGCACTGGGTTTGATCCTCAGCACCACATAAAAATAAATAAATAAAGATATTGTGTCCATCTACAACTAAAAAAAAATATTTAAAACAAAATAATGATTGCAAATTTCCTAAAATTAATCTCAGGTATCAAACCACAGCTCCAGGAAACTTAGACAACACAAGCAGGAAAAATACTAAAAAAAGCTAGATATATACCTAGAAATATCATATTCAAATTTTGGAAAATCAAAGATAAAGAAAAAATAAAGAAGTGGGGAGGAGGACCTTAACTATCCAGATGCAAAGATTAGAATTACATGTAATTTCTTTTCTTTTCTTTTTTTTTGGTACTGGAGATTGAACTCAGGGGCACTCAACCACTGAGCCACATCCCCAGTCCTATTTTGTATTTTTTGTAGAGACAGGGTCTCACTGAGTTGCTTAGTGCCTCGCTATTGCTGAGGCTGGCTTTGAACTCACGATTCTCCTGTCTCAGCCGCCCTAAGTGCTGGGATTACAGGCTTGCGCCACCGCGCCTGGCTGAATTACATGTAATTTTGAAGAAACTATGGAAGTGAGAATAAAGTATTTTAAGTATTGAAGAAAACTATTAATCTAGGGTGCAGTTGCATACCTCTGTAATTCCAGTGACTTGGGAGGTTGGGTCAGGAGGATTACAAGTTTGAGGCCAGCCTGGGCAACTTAGACCCTGTAATAGAGTGCCCCTGGTTAAATCCCCACCACACACACACACACACACACACACACACACACACACAAATAAAAAGAAAAAAATCAACTAAAATTGTGTACTCTGAAAAATTATTCTTCAAAAGTGAAGAAGGGAGATTTGATTCTCAACACAACAACAACAACAACAAAATGTGAAGGAGGGGCTGCAGATACAGATAGCTCAATGGTAGAGCTCACTTGCTGTGTATACACAGGGTCCTGGGTTTGATCCCTGGCCCGCAGCAAAACAAACAAAAACCTGAGAGAGTGAGAAAGAGAGAAAGAGGAAATGGAATCTCATTTCAAGCCACAAAAGGCAGAAAATGTGTGGGAGACAGAAACAAAGAACAAGGACAGAGTGGATCAAAAAACAATACCAACTATATGTCATCTACAGGAAACCCACTTTAAATATAAAGACACATGGATTAGAAGTCAAGAGATGGAGAACTAATACTAATACTAACCATACTAATGCTAATCTAAAGAAAGCAAAAGTAGATAGATTAGTTGCAGATAATAGACTTCAGATCAAGAAAAATACTCTGGGATAAAGAAGGACATTACATGATGATAAAGAAATAAACACTCCCAGAAGATATAACAATCTTAATGTGTAAGCCTAAAACAGCATCAAAATACACAAGACAAAAACCAATAGAACTTCAAGAATAAATAGATGAATTCATTTTTACAGTTAAAGGTTTTAACTTCCCTCTATTAGGACTGTACAAATCCAGTAGGCAGAAAATCAGTAAGAGCATGTTTGAGCTCGATAGAACCATTGATCAACTGGATACAACTGACATCTATAGACTACTTCATTCAACAACAGCAGATTGTATGTGCTTCTCACACTCATATGGACCATTAACCATGACAGACCACGTTCTGTGCCATAAAACACATTTTAATAAATTTAAAATAATTGAAATCAGACACAGATATTTATAGCATCTTTATTCATAATTGCCAAAACTTGGAAGCAACCAAGATGTCCTTCAGTCAGAGAATGAATAAGTAAACTGCGTTATATCCAGACAATGGAATATTATTCAGCACAAAATAAAGTAGCCTGGTCTGGTGATACATGACTGTAGTCCCAGTTACTTGGGAAGCAGAAGCAGAAGGAACTTTTCAGCCTAGGAGTTAGAGGCCATCCTGGGCTACCTGGCCAGCC
Source organism: Geosciurus inauris (assembly GCA_004024805.1). Lineage (NCBI taxonomy): Eukaryota > Metazoa > Chordata > Mammalia > Rodentia > Sciuridae > Geosciurus > Geosciurus inauris. The sequence continues at coordinate 64,555 of PVHX01010871.1, forward strand.
TACCTCTAGATATATAAATAAATTAATTAAAATTTAGAAAAGTGATGAGCTGTCAAGTTGTGACAAGACCAGGAGGAGACCAAGTGAGATAACCCAATCTGAAATGGTGACAGACTGTTAGGATGCATTCTGGAAAAGTCACAACTGTGCAGACAGGAAAGAGATCAGTTATTGCCATGTGTTAGGGGGCACACAGAGGGAGGGAATCCTAATGCACGTTATGGACCTTAGGGGACAAGGACACGTCAGTGTAGTTTCATTGAGCGTAATGAGTGCCGTGCTCTGGTAAAGGATGCGAAGCTTGTGGAGGTCATTTGTGTGCATGAGGGGGTGAGGGTTATATGGAAGCTCTACTTTCTGCTCAATTTTGCCATGAATCTAAAACTGCTCTGAAAATAACACTAATTTTTAGGGAGAGTAGTGGTTTCACTTTAACATCTATGCCTTTAGGCATCAATTTGAGAAGACATATTTCCTTGTTGTTACTAACTGCAAATTAAAATACATGAGCTGGGCATAGTGGCACACGCCTATAATCCCAGAGGCTCAGAAGGCTGAGGCAGGAGGATTACGAGTTCCAAGCCAGCCACAGCAAAAGTGAGGCACTAAGCAACTCAGTGAGACTTTGTCTCTAAATCAAATACAAAGTAGGGTTGGGGATGTGGCTCAGTGGTTGAGTGCCCCTGAATTCAATCCCCAGTTATCCCCCCAAAATTAAAATACAGGAAAAGAGCAACTCCCTTTCTTTTTGGGTGCCTATGATACAGGGGACTATTGGGGAATAGTAGATATTATTTATTATTCATTTCATTTCATTTATTATTTTATTTCATTCCTACTGCAATTGGTAAGCTCTCTGGGGAGCAGTCAGGTGGAAGTGGAGAGTGGGGCTCCAAGAGGCCACCGATGGAAGTGATTCTTCGCCCTTCCAGGCCACCATATAGCCATTACATTTCAAAAAGAAATGCAAGGAAGGGAGCTGGAGGGAGGAAGGGTGATGACAGTTGTGTGGAAATGTAAGGAAAATTTATAAAAATCAAATCCCAGGAGAGAGATTATAATTATTTGCTTTATTTAAATATTTCCTATTCTTCAATCCCCAGCACCACAAAAAAAGAAATATTTCCAATACTTTAGGAAAATAGTTAAAGATATTTTCTCTATAGGCAATACATACAAATACATCCAGTAATAAAAGCCAGTATTTATGTGGTGCTTACTATGTTCATCGTCTGCTGTTCATGAACTTGACTTGATCCTCACAATCTCCATTTTGCAGTTGAGATAATTTAAAGTCACACACACACACAGCCACTTCAGGGCAGAGCCAAGTTTCCAGAGTCCTGCTCTTCACTTGACTGCCCTCTCAATAAAACACAAAAGCGCTGCTCCCCTCCCACAGGCTACCATTTCCTGGGGATCCTTCCAGAAGATAGATAATTCAAGGAAACTTTTCCTTTTGTAGGCTCATTCAAGTCTGTTTTTCAATCAGCAGTTTAGAGAATGGACTCAGATGCTTTTTTCCATTCACATGGTTCATTCTGAGCCATAAACTGTGAAGTCCCCCAGGCGCCTGCAGAGAGGCCCTGACTGTTACATTGCCACCTGTAAGTCCGCACACCCACAAACAAGGGGCCTCTGATTTACTATGCTTCTCCCTGCTGGTCCGCAGAGCAGTTAATCTTCTGCCCTGGGGCAGAGTTTGACAGCTCCCAAAGGTCCTGTGAAGTATTCTTTTCAAAGTAAAATTCTCAATCAAATAAATTTGAAACAGACTTGGTCTGGATCCAGGTACAGGCTCCCCTGCCCCCCCCCCCCCCCCCCCCCCCCCCCCCCCCCCCAGCCAGCAGTTGGCTACGCTTCACTTCCTGGGTTTTTTGAGTCCTCTGGTGCAGACTACGGGTTTCCTTCTATAAAACAGTGATTTAAAACCTTCGTTCTTCCTGTTTTAAGCCTGTGCCAGGGCATAATCATTCTGTCTTCACCAAGGAGCACAGAAAAATCAACTGGGGCTCTGTGGTGACACCCATGGTGGATTATCAGCTAGACACTGGAGTCAACCCATCCACCTGCTTTCTGAAGAATATCAGCCTCATCCAATTAGAGTTATTTAAAAAAATTTCTTTTTGTTTTTTCCCTTGAAGTTTATTTTTATTTTCTTTTTTAGTTGTAGATGGACAAGTATTTTATTTATTTATTTTTTTATTGTGGTGCTCAGGATTGAACCTAGTGCCTCACAGGTGTTAGGCAAGCACTTTACCACTGAGCTACAACCTCAGCCCTCTTTTTCTTTTGTTTAAAAAATTTAAGTATTACGTTTTTCCTAAGATTCAGATTGATGATAAGGAGAGTTTCCAGCCTGGCGAGGTGGCACAGGTCTGTATTCCCAGCACTTTGGGAGGCTGAGACAAGAGAACTGTGAGTCCAAAGCTAGCCTTAGCAAAAGTGAGGCACTAAGCAACTCGGTGAGACCCTGTCTCTAAGTAAAACACAAAATAGAGCTGGGGATGTGGCTCAGTGGTTGAGTACCCCCTGAGTTCAATCCCTGGTGCCAAAAAAAAAAAAAAAAAGTTTCTTTTCCTTTCCTTTCTATAAACCTTGGAGCAGTGGTGGCAGGAAAGTTTTTGTGAGGAGAGAGAGGGTATAGTACATTTCCAACAGCTCTACAATTTAAATTGGCAATTTCATCAGAAGTCCATTGTGAGTCACTCATCTCTGTGTTCACTTTATCACTGTGTACTGCTGTGGAAATCGTTAATGCTGTTTCCTCCTGGCACAGGATACAGCTGTATGTCCCTCCTCCTTTAGAGGTGAGACCATGTGATTTACTTTGGCCAGTGGAATGTGAGTCGAAGTGACATATCATTCATGTAGGTAGAAACTTTAAAAG
>PVHX01010872.1:0-18416 GCA_004024805.1 Geosciurus inauris
CCATACTAGCTGGGAACAGTGGCACAAGCTTGTAATCCCAGCACTTTGGGAGGCTGAGACAGGAAAATCACTAGCTCAAAGTCAGCCTCAGCAATGGCGAGGTGCTAAGCAACTCAGTGAGACCCTGTCTCTGCATAAAGCACAAAATAGGGCTGGGGATGTGGCTCAGTGGTTGAGTGCCCCTGAGTTCAATCACTAGAACCAAAAAAAAAAAAAAAAAAAAAAAAAAAAAAAAAAAAAAAAAAAAAAAAAAAAAAAAAAAAAAAAAAAAAAAAAAAAAAAAAAAAAAAAAGAAAAAAGAAAAAAGAAAAGAAAGAAATTATCTATACAGAAGAAATAAAAAACAAACTCCAGAGCTCACAAATGAACAAATCTCATTTGAAGAGTAGATAAACAAATGAGAAACAGGACCAAATGAAGCATTATTGATAAATCAAAATGAAAAGAATTAATAAACATCTCTCCATAGCAACATCAAATGAAAATGGTCTGTAAAGCCAGATGACCAGGAGGCAAATTAAACTGTGGGTCAAGGCTTTATTGATCTACACTCCCAGGTAAGACTCCTCAGTCCAACAGAGCGGTCCAGGAGAATCGCATATGTGCTCCATGGTATAGAAATTTTAAGGGCTCAGGTCAGGAAGGGGAGGGCTTGGGGCAGGAAGAGGAGGTATTTGGAGTCCTGTGTCCCCCTGGGGTTGGTTAGGGGATCCTGCTGAGATCAGTGTCCTTCCAAGATGAGTCAGGAGAAGTCCACTGATTGGTAGGAGAAGCCATTACTGCTTATGTGTTAGCATCTGATTGGTTGTTCTTTTGCACATGAGGGCTGCTTGATGCTTCTTTACCATTGGCCCCCTTAAACTGACCTAACAGTCTCAACTGTCCAATTAATAGACACAAGCTGGCAGAATGGATCAAAAAACAAGACCCAACTATGTGTTGTTTGTGAGAGACTCAAATTACAGGCAAAGACAGGGCGAAAGTGAAAGGATGGAAATTGACATACCATGTGAGTTGAGCTTAAACACAAATAGGAGTCGCCATTCTTCAAAGCAGACTGAAAACCAAATTAATCAGAAGAGACAAAGAAACTCACTTCCTACTGGAAAAGGGAACAATGCAACAATAATACATGTTATGCCCCAACATGAGTGCAACTAATTATATAAAAGAGACACTATTTAAATTGAAGCCTAAGATAGACTGCAATACATTAATACTTTGTGATTTCAACACACATCTCTCACCATCAGGTCATCCAGACAGAAATTAGTAAACACTCTTTGGATCTGAAAAATACTATATATCAAATGGGCTTAACAAACATTTTGTAGAATATTTCTTCTGAGAGCTGAATAAACTTTCTTCTCAGTAGCTCATAGAATCTTCTCTGAAATAGACCACATTATAGGCCACAAAGCAACTCTTACCAAATACAAAAATTTATATAATTCCATGTATCTTATTAGATCATAATGGAATAAAATTAGAACTCAACATGACAAAACCCTACAGAAACTACTTAAACACATGTAGATTGAACAATATTCTTTTGAATAATGAATGATTAATAGAATTAGTCAGGGGAGACATTTAAAACATTCTTAGACTCAAATGAGAATAGTGATACAACATACTAGAACCACTGGTACACTGTGATGGCAGTTTTAAGATGAAGTTTATACTATGAGTGCCTACATAAGAAAATCAGAAAGAGCTCAAATAAATAACCTAATGATTTATCTCAAGGCCTTTGAAAAATCAGAACAAAGCAATTCCAAAACCAGTTGAAGGAAATAAATAATTAAGATCAGAGCCTAAATCAATGAAATTGAGAATAAAAAAATACAAAGGATCTGTAGGAGCACTCCCCATACCTTCAACCCCTCCCTCCCCTCTTTTCCCATTCTATGGTGATGAAACGCATGCCCAGCAGAGCGTGCCTCATTGGTTGTAACCTCGAGGCTGTGATTGGTCCGAGGACCCGATATAAGCCTCTGCACTTCCTGGATTAAATGGGTTCTGCTTCTCCTTCTGGCAGAGCAGTCTTACCTACCCCCGCACTCTGGGTGGAGTGGTTCTGCGGACTATCACCCCTAACTTCGTCCGGTGAGACCCCGCTTTTCTTCCCTAAAGACCCCTTTTCATCTCCCAAGTCTCCAAAGCCTCGTCCTGTGAGACCCTGCTTCATTTTCCCCAAAGACCTCTTTTTGTCTCTCAGGACCCCAACTCATTGAGGAGACCTACGAGTCACGACCTCAAACAATATCTGGTGCCCAACGTGCTCTGGGGCTTTCTCGACCCCGTCGGTGAGTGATTTCGGAGTGATTTCGTGGCAGTCCCCCTGTCTGTCTTGCTGGTGAAGGTAACACCAGCCTTTTTGTAATTGTCTCATGTGTCTGTTTGTCTTTGTGTGATATAATTAGGTCAGGGAACCCTAATTCTAAACATTTTCGTGTTTTTACCCAAATTCCCAATCTCCTTCCTCTTCTTAAAATCCTCTTAGTTTTTCTTTTTTCTGTCCCTTTTGCTTTCGGCTTCTCTTTGCTAGTGTTTCCTCCTACTTTTGGGAGGTTTCCCCTGTTTGTTGGCTGCCCCCCACCTGTGCAGGCTGGTCCCGTGTCTCCCCACTCCTCCCCCTTTCTCTGGAGGCCCTGGGCTACCGCCTTGGATTAGTGCTGAAAGCGCCACTGTGAGACACTCAATGGTCCTGCCAGTTGTGCACAGAAAAGTAAACAAAACCGCTGCTACATCAGCTCCACTGGCCCCGGCCACAAGCGGTGGTGGTCCCACGTGGCGGCTTCGCTTGCTGGCCTTGGCAGCTTGGCCGGCGCCCGCTCAAGTCACAAGAGGCAGTAGCGCCTGGGGCTCTCCATGGGCTTGTGGTGCGGCCCCGCCCACAACGGCCTGGTTCACAAGTGCCTCCAGTGGTCCTGCTCATACCTGCCCTGTGAGGGCGGGCCCCACCTTGGGATTAGGCGTGCTCTTGGACTTAAGCCAGCAAAAACTGTCCACACTGCCTTATCATGCTGCCTTAAACTGCCCCGTGTTGATTTTCCTTTTGAGTCTAGCAGAGAAAGGGGACATTGCCAAGCTCTCTGCACCCGCACCTCCTCTGGCCAAGGCCACATCCCCTTGCCTTCCAGTAAACTGCCTAATGCTGCAGGTGGCCCATCCTCAGCGCTCACTCTGCAAACCTAAAGAGTGCAACCAAATAGGCTTTTGCAGAGAGCCCATACGCCAATACTGTTTACCTTCACTTTAACGTCTCCATCCCCACTCCTTCAAGATGGGAAACCTACTCTCCTGGGTCCTTTCCTTCTTCATGGAGGATGAAGACAACCTCAATGAGGCTGTTCCCACAGCACCCCCCTAAAACCAATCACATAGTCCTAATAGTTCATCCTCAACTTCCTGTGAACACCCCCTTCCTGGAGATTCCCCTCCCTCCAATTTGCCCCACTCTGCCTTCAGCGTCCCCTGAAGTTGCTCCTCCTCCTCCCCCCTGCTTTGCTTCCTCTGCCTGTGTTCACTGATCTCTGTCCTTCCAACCCTTTCGCCTGACCCCACCCGCTGCTCACCCCGCTGCCAACCCCGCCACCCAGGCTTTCATGGTTAATCTTCAGGCAGATGCTAATGTAGACCCCTGGATCCCCACTCCAGTTTTTGAGCTTAGCTACATAAGGCCACTCAGCTACATAAGGCCTGTCAAGACGCTGGCCCTTCCTCTCCCTTTTTTCTACAACTTCTGGAGTCCTGGTCCTCCTCTCTTCAAACTCCCTTTGATTGGTTTTCCCTCCTCAAGGCAGTTCTTTCCACTCCCCAATACCTTCAGTGGAAGGCTTCTTACCTAGAACTTGTAGAAGAACAGGCTCATCACAATATAACACAAGGTCTTAATTTTTCTATGGATATGCTATCTGCCAGGGGTGACTTTATGTCCCCCCACTCTCAGGCACTTGTCGGTAATCTTATTTACTTTGAGCAAGTCAAAGACAGTGCCCTTAGAGACCTTCATAATTTGAGCCCTCCTACTCCTCAGGAACTTTTCAAAAATCTTATTCAACATCCTGATGAATGGTTTCCTGATTTCTTGGCTTGTGTCATCCAGGCTGTTGAAAAGAAAATAAATTCTGGCCCAGGCCAGGACGCCCTCATTCGGCAACTTGCCTGGGAAGGTGCTAATTCCATTTCTAGAGCAGCCAGAGCCCCAGTGAGACATGAGGAACTCAATAAATGGGTTTCTGCCACTAAGGAAGTTTCCACCATGACTCAATTTCAGCCCTCTCGGCTGCTCTTGACTTCCAACACTCCCTCAGCCTTCATGGGCCACTCTCAAGCCCCTACCTGTTGGGGATGCAACAAACCTGGGCATATAGTCCGCAACTGTCCCTTTAAACAGTCATGTGCATTACAAAGGAAGCCCTGCACCCCATGCCCTCATTGTAAAAAGGGGTACCATTGGGCCAGAGACTGCCACTTCAATCCTTTAAACTCCAACAGGGGCAACCCTCAGCCCCGTCAAACAAGAGGGCCCCTATCCCTAGGGTCAATTGGACAGTACCTCTGCTCCCCACAAAACCTACCTAGTATGACCATTTATCTTGATGGGAAACCCATTAAAGGTGTCATTGACACTAGAGCTGATATTACTATTACTGACACTGTAACTGCCTCCTGTTCCCTTCCTGGAAATTCACCGGTGGGCCTAACATCCTTGGTATTGGCGGATTCACATCCTCTCATAGAGTAACTTCACAGGTGACATGGAAGGACCCTGATGGCAACTCCGGATGTATACACCCTCTCATAGCTGACGTTCCCAACATGCTTTGGGGATGAGATTTACTTTCAAAAATGGACTTAGTCCTTACCACAGATGACAAGTCCCCTCATGACAAGTTACAAATGCATGACAAAGTAAGCCTCTCTGGGAGGAACCCCCAATTCTAATGGCCACTGCCCCAGTGTTGGATCTCATCCGCCTTAGCTGGGTGGACACCTCACCCTGCTGGGTGGAGCAGTGGCCTATTCGTGAGCCTAAGCTTTCAGCATTAAAGAACCTTGTCCATGAACAATTAGCCATAGGTCATATTGAGCCTTCAACTAGCCCTCATAACTCTCCCATTTTTGTCATTCAAAAAAAATGAGGCAAATGGAGATTATTACAGGACCTTAGACATATCAACAAGAAAATGAAAAAAAAAAATGGGCACATGTCAAGGTGGCCTTCCTTTCTGCCTTGAAATTGTTCTCATCATGTCTTTTGGTCACAGTGACTCCCTTCTAATGGTAACCATTATATTGTATCTTTAAATTTTTTTTTACTACCTCCTATAAGAACAATCATGACAAAATCATTCCTATAAAGGACCTGATCACATACACATAGAATTTTATAGGATAAATACTTAGGAATGACATTACTGGGTCTTAGGATATGCACATCTTTGCCTTTATTTAATAATGTCATTATTTTCCAAGTGGTCCTACCAATTTTTGTGTCCACCAATTTTCTGTTGTTCCATATCTTTGACAACTCCTTTTTTTTTTGCATCAGATGTTATTATTTTAACCAATAATGCTTATAATATTTTGCAGTCCTGACTCTCAGGTGCTGCTTACCATTTCGTAGCTCTGAGAAAACAGGTCAGAATAGACAGGCCATGATTCTCATCACTACTTCTGCCTTCCCACATGCATTGGTGCCCCTCCACTCTGTCTTTGCTTCTATTATGAAGGACGAACTGTGTGTGCTCTTAGCTGAGGTGAATCATCCCACTTGTGTCCTAGATTCCACCCCTTAATATCAACTCAAGGATACCACTGCGCTAATCCTCTCTCCTTTCTTCCTTGTCATCATTTCCCATCTCTGCTGAACCTTCTTCACTAGCATAAGGCATGCAGTTATTTCTCTCAACTTAAAACATAGCAAATGGTAGTTAAAACCACTATTGTCAAGTGCCCCATTTTTCTGCTTTCCTTTACAATAAAATGTTCAGAGCTGTCTTTCCTCTGTGTGTTAAATTCCTCACCTCCTATTCATTCTTCAATCCAATCCAGTTAAGTTTTCTTCTTTATTATCTCATCAGAACTGCTCTTGTTAAAGTCATCGGTTGTTGCCGGGTTGGTTAATCCAGGAGTAACTTTCCAGTTATTATCTTACTTGATCTATGGCCAGCATTGGACCACCTTTCATTTTCCTTCTGGATTTCCTCCTGCTTTGCTGGTTATTCTTTCTTGGTCTCCTTTGCTGGTTTCTCCTCTTCAGTCTGATCCCTTAACATTAGATACTCCAGACCTCAGTTTATGTATCTCCCCTTTATTTTTTCCTACTCCATGGAGGAACTCATCCTGTCTCATGGTTTTATATAATAAAATGAAGCTGGCAACTCCCCACTTGTATTTTCTTTCTGGATCTGTTCAGGGATGTCCAGATTTGTTTATTTAACTGCTTGACAAATTACTTAGATGTCTATTAAATCCCTTAACATGCCTAAAAGGAAACTCTTTGATTTTTTTAAAGAGTTGCCATAGTGTTTCCTTTTATGCAAATTAGACAAAAGAAATCTTCCTTCAGGCAAATGCTGCCTGTGTAGAGTGCACAGCTTGGGCTGGGCACAGCCCTTTGCAGCTTCTCTGCCCCTTTGTGTGGCAACTACCACTGTCTTCATTTCATTTTGTAGTAGTTCCATCCTTCCTGCTCCACTCAAGTATTTTGGAGTCATCTTTGACTTTCTTCTTTCCAATCATATCTAATTAATTAATTTATAATCCTTTACTGATGTAGTAGGTTGGAAAATGAGGGAACTGCCGTCAAGGGAAAGGTAGGGAGGCCAAAGAGTGCCTGACATGTTTGAGGAGGCAGTGTCGCTCCTCAGCCTTGCTAACTTTCTTCATGTTATACATTTTGCTTGGAAATGTCTCTCTTCCTTTTCACCGTTCACAGCACTGACTCTATTGAAATTTTTTTTTTTTTTTTGATACTGGAGATTGAACTCAGGGATGCTTGACCACTGAGCCACATCCCCAGCCCTATTTTGTGTTTTATGTAGAGACAGGGTTTCACTGAGTTGCTTAGCACCTCGTTGTTGCTGAGGCTGGCTTTGAACTTGAGATTCTCCTGTCTCAGCCTCCCTAAGTGCTAGGATTATAGGCTTGTGCCACTGCCCCCGGCTCTCTATTGAAATTTTAATGCTGCCTTAGCATTGAACTATCATTTTTACAGTCTTTATCTGTCTTTGGTAATGTTTAGTTGAGCTTTTGATTCATAGTCTGTACTATATTAATAATATTCAACAGAGTTTAAATGAGATTAAATTGAGTTAATACTTTAAGTGCTTAGAACAGTGCGCAGCCCATGGTAAAAATGCAGGAAAATAATGTTAGTCCTTTTGATAATGCTGACAATGTTACTGTCTTCCCAATAGATTGTGTGCTTCTGGAGCTCAACGAGGTTATCTGATTCATCTTTGAATATCTAGCATTTAACAAAGTGCCAAGTACATAGTAGATGCTTAGTAAATGTTTATTGAGGAAGTGGGTTCATGGGTGAGAGATGTAGCTGGGTAGATCTGCATATACGGAGAAAGCTGTGGAATGTTGGAAAACATGCTGGATTTAGAAAATTTAGTGGCAAAGCTGTAGCTCAGACTGTAGCAGTTTCATGACCTTGGACAAGCCACTTAACTTCTTTGAACTTCAGTTTCTTCAGCTGAAGTTAGAGAAAATAATATTTCTGGGTGATGTGGTAAGGACCACTTGAGATGATGTACATGAAAGTAGTTGGTAATCTATAACTCATGATGCAAATTAAGGTAACTTGGTATTAAGGTTTGTAATTCAAGGTATACTTATTACAATTACAATGTAATGAAACTTATTCTAACTTGTATAAGGAAATTAGTTTTGTTTTTTATACTTAATTCTATTATATATGTATATGGATCTCTTTACCCTTTTGATTACTTTTTGCACATAAAATCCAGACTGTGAGAACATTTCTACACTCTGTTCCCAGAGGGGAACAGGGTCATCACAATTGCCTGAGTCATCACAATTGCAGTCTGTGGCTCTTTGCAATACAGCCTTTTAGTCTTCTTCTGCCTTGGAAAAATCTGTTTGTAAGAGATAATGTAGGGTAAATACAATTGAACATTATTTTGAAAGTAGTGGTAGAATTAAATTTTAAAAATCCAGTTATTAACTGGTAAATAGTTGTTTTCAAAATAAATTGGGAGATGATTAGAACTAAAACTAAAAATTCAAACTGAAAACTTGAAAATTGAATGGTTTTCTTTTAGGGATTTTTTTTTTTTTTTTAATCAAGCCAGTTGTGTGCATTGATGAGTGGTCAGCTTGAGATCTTAGTCAAACAGTACTCCCGCCTCCCACCTTCCTCACCGATGTGGGCTGGTCTGCCTGTGCTGACATTTTTCAGCTAATCTCAGCTCTTAATTCTAGAGCAGTCCTTGAGCTGAGAGAGGCTGCTTAATCAAAATTTGTGCCTGCTTGTGAGGTTATGTTTTATCTCATTTGTTAGGGGTTTCTTTTGTGTCCTCTTATGAAAGTACATAAAGAACTGTTTTGGTATTCTGCTGTTATCCATTTAAACCCAGCCACTTTGAAATGTAATACACTGAGTTTCCATGTTATAGTATTGATTACATTTTAGAATCTGGGTATTGGTGATCTGTCTCGTCGTTGAATGTTTAGCAACATTGATGAAACTGTTCAAGGAGCCATGTGAGTCATCTATGGCAGCTGCAGATCTCCTGTCATTCAGTAGTTTATTCATAATTGGTTTTCTCTGAAGGATGTAATCTAAACCTGAGCACCTTGTAACTGTATTAGATAATTTTTGCTTTTAAACTTATTTTGAGATTAACTACAGCTATAATAACCTCAAGAATGTAGTGCTGTAGAATATAGTGCTTAGCTGTGATCCATTATTCCTTTATTTTCCCAGAAAAAAGTTATATAGAATGGTCTCTATTTATTCTGTTTAAGTAAGAGAGTGACACCTAATGTGCCTGAATATGTAGTTTTATATTTTAAAAATTGAGCCTAAGTTCTCATGTACTCTGATCAATTCAAATGTGTGACTGAGGAAGGCAAATTGATATCCAATTTCTGTTTATAAGATCAAATAAGTCCTTAGTTCATGCTGATGCTGATGGCGAGGGTGATCAGGTGTTTGTATGTGTATGCTCCTTTCCCTGGGGCAAGGAAGACCACTGACCTGACAATGAAAGAGAACAATCAAAGTCAGCAAGGAAAACCCTTAGTTTAGCTTTCCAAATCTGATCCCAACACATGTAATGGGAGAGGTTGCCTGCTGTGCCACTGGGGCACAAAGGTAATTCTGAAAGTCTTCCTATAGGAGGTGGTGGCTTAACCTAAGTTTTGAAGGAGAAGTGAGAATTAACAGGGTGCAAAAAAGGTACGATGATACTACTGGCTGAGAGAGTGCTGCGTGGAAAGAAACAGCATGTCTCTTTATATCACAGCATGTTTCTAATATTACATGTAACTGGGGGCAATTGGATTTGGTATGGTGAGATTGAAAAGAGTACATAAGGAAGTGATGGGAATGGGCTTAGCACACAATTGAGAAAAATAAGTTGCTGCCATTGTCATTTTCATCATCATCATCATCATACCATCCTCAACTCCACCCTTACACCCACCATCATTATTATCATCATCTTGGCAAGTGGCACCTGGCTTAGTAAAACAAGTGCCAGAAAGTGAAATGTTGAGGTGGGTTGACCTATAGAATTTAGAGACCAGTTTGATATTGGGTGAGTTATATTTAAATAGGTGATTTGTTTGGGTTGCCCGAGGGACGTCTAATGGAGACATCAAGCTGGGATCTTGGAATTCAGGACTGAAGCTCTGCAGGGAGGTGTGGGCAGCAGGCTGACTTTGGGATTATTAGAATACAGGTACAACTTCACACTTAAAACTCTCAGTGTTCATTTGCAAAGAATACAGGCGCAGGAGTGAGAGAGGAGAGAGCAACCTGTACAGTTAGGGAGAGCTTGCAGAACCAACCGATGACTGTGCAAAGTGAGTCTGACAGAGTCCTTGTTTCTAAGGAGCTCACTGTATATTAGTGGAGTGAAACATGGAAGTAGTTAGCAAGAAACTATATGGGGGAGAATGTGCCACAATTGAGATAGATTATCTCTGACTGGGATTGGGGAAGTCTTCATGAGAAGAAGAAAACACTTACATGGAATCTGGAATCTTGAGTGGTTCATGTTTCAGTGGAGAAAAGAGAAAAGCACTTTTGGGACTGGCTTCAGTGTTATGGACTGAATTGTGCTGCTGCCACACTTATATGTTAAAGACCTAACCTCCAATTTGTGTTTAAAGATAGGGCTTTAAGGAGGTAATTAAGGTTAAGTGAGCTCATAAGGGTGGGACCCTACTCCAACAAAATGATGTCTTTATCGAATTAGAAGAAGAGGAAGAATACACCAAAACTCACTCCCTTCCCATGCATGCACAGAGAAAAGGTCATGTGAAGCCAATGAGAAGGTGGCCGTCTGGCAGCCAGGAAGAGAGCTCTTACCAGTAACTCAATTTTCTAGCACCTTGATCTTGGACTTCTTGCCTACAGAACCATAAAAAAATAAATCTCTGTTGTTTAAGCCACTTTCCTTATGGAAGCCCCAGCAGACTTATCCACTGAGCAAAGGTCCAGATTTGCTGGGAAATATGAACATCTCAAAGAGGCTGGAGGCAAGGGCATGTGAGGGATATGGTGGGAGATGACAGAGAGAAGTGCATCTTTTGAGTAACTGTGGATGACCGTGAAGGAAATGGCTTCTTGGCCTAAAACCTCTTTGGTTATAAATACTGACCACAGAGTCCTGAGAGCAAAAATGGAAAAATATTTGGGCTTCTTAAAGAAAGTCAGAGCTAACAATTTAGACAGATTTGATTCACAAAGTCAGTTGGGACAGTCATTCCCTTATAATGATGATCTAAAAATTAAAATTCAAATAAAACATGAAGCATTTCCCACATTCAGTGATAGACAAGGTCTATTGCTAGATAGAGATCAGATATGATATGTCTATCTTATGATGTGATTTTTGGCTACTTGGTTAACAGCATTTGAAAATCACTTAGTGGGTAATGTTCAAAGAACCATCCAGCTGGCTATGTTCATTAATCTTGTTACCATCAGTGAGTAATGCTCACAATGGCAGCTTTTCAGAACCATTGTGAAAATGTTCCTTTTTCATCTTGTTGAAACTTCAAGCTTCACTGTTGATGCAATGCTGATTAATGCTCGTCTGGGCCAAGCAAAGTCATGTACAATGCAGCCAGCTCCCTTGAATAATCAACTCTCATTTGGAAGGAAATGGAAAGTTGTTTCAAATTAAACACTAAAGGGAAAGTGGTGACAGATGCTTAATTGGTTGCTTTCTTGTCCTTTCTTAATGTGTGAGACGCCCTCGTGAGAAAGGTTAGAGTAGGCAGATTGAATGGAAAAAGCCACTTAACTATCCTTTGTTTTTTATCATCCTTCACCCCCAGGATGATATTCATTCCTCATTTTCTTTTCAATATATTTTCTGTGTTTTATAATTTTTCAGTATCTGACTATGGAAAAGGAGTTGCTGCCCCCCACTGTATTTGTCATTGGTTAGAAAGTTAGTGTTGAGTGACTTTGGTATTCACTCATCACAAAAGAATTATGGAATGCAGACCTTGGCCCAGTCTTCAGAAATTCAAAGAACTTGTCTGTGTAATCCTAGGCCTTTCATTCAGGAAAGCTACCATGTACACATAAGTGCATAAGTAATCGTCACAGAGCTCATTTTCTGTAGTGTTCAATTAGACTATCACAAGTTCCTTTCTTGCTTTTCCTTTCCTTTTTGACCTATTCTACCCTCTGAAATCCATCTTTCTCTCTATGACCATTGGGCATGATTTGGTGTTTACCTTCTGAATTTGTTCAACAATAGTTGTGAATAAGGGGACATTCAGATCGTGTGCCCTGGTCCTGGAGGGACCTAAATGGAGAAATGAACATTCTGAAGGTGCCCTGAAGGGGCCAAAGGGATCACATATAAAGTATTGAGCATAAAGCTTTGTACTAAGTTTTGTAAATGTTAATTCCTTGCACACTTTTTTACCTTTAGCATTTTCAGACATCAGAAGATGATGATAGAGGAAAATTAAGATGTTTACACTTTTGCTAGATGGAAACAAAAAAGAAGGGAGATTTTATATTCTGGAGTAAACATTCTTCTTTTTCTTTCAGTTCATCATAAGATATGGTATCATGTCAGTTCTTCCTTTTATGTGTGGTCGCTGAGGTGAAAATATGAATTCAACACTAGACTCACTAGTTGTATGGCCTTGAGAAAAATTAGGTAATGCCTTAGTGTCTCATCTATAAAATGAAGATACAAAGGCTCCTCTTATCTAAGAAGGACATGTTCCAAGACCCCAGGACATATCTGAAACATTGGATAGTACTGAACCCTATGTATACTATGCTTTTCCTTTTATGTATAAAAGTTTAATTTATTGTTAGACACAATAAGAGATTAACAGCAATAACTAATGAAATAGAACAATTATAACTAATAAGTTGCGTGAATGTTTCTCTCAAAGTATCATACTTGCCCTTCTTGTGAAGTTGTGAGATGATACAGCATCTGTACAATGAGATGAAGTGACATGATGACATAGGCACTGTGATATAGTGTTAGCCTACTACTGAGCCTTCTTCCTTGAACACAGGCACTGCAGTACAAGAGTTTATCTGATAACCCAGATGGCTGCTGAGTGGGTGGGTCTGTGGATCTGCCGGACAATGAGATAATTCACATCCCAGTCAGGATGGCGTGAGACAATGTGAAGTTTCATGCTACAATCTAAAACTTGAAAATTGTTTGTTTCCTGAGTTTTTTATGTATATTTTTTGGATCATGAGTGACTGTGGGTAACTAAAACTGAAAAGGAATCTGGAGCTAAGGAGAGGCTTACTGTAAGAACAGACTCTCACTAAGCACTGTTAGAGCAGTGAAAGAAATCACACGTAAAGCACCCAGAGACAGAGCCCAGGGACTAACAAGTGTTCAATAAAATTAGCTGTTGCTATTGTTGGTGTTGTTTTCTTGTTATCCATAAAAGTGCCTGGCACAGAACAGTGTTAGTTCTTACTGTTATTGCTGTCATTATTTTTGCTACTCATATTGGTCATAGATTCTATGGATAATAATAAAATGGATTTGGGGTATGGATTTGTGCATTATTAGGCTGATATTTAAATGGCACATTCATTTATTCATATTCATTTACTAGATCAATTAAAAATGCAAGCTGACTCTTATTTGAGCTTTTATTTGTGGCTTATGTTTTTCAGAGCCACCAGAAGCTTTCTCTGAGACAAGTGAATCCACTTTTATCTTTGGACTGTGCACTAAGACTCAGCAGACAGTAACAGGCTCCTTGGATGAGACAAAGCTTATGTCAGAGTCAAATTTACATCATGGTGCCCTGACTATCAATGCATTGTCCTGACTCTCCAAGCTTTGGGTCTCCTACTTCCTGGGACCTCCATTACTTGCTTCTTCTTACTTGTGGATTGTTCACAGGGACTACTGCTTTCCTGCCTTCCTTTCACTGTGGTTAATTGACTCCTGGCTCTTGCCTGTTGAACTTTGATCTTCTGCTATTTCTAGGTTTGAGTAATTACACATGGCTTACCTTGCCATTACCTTACCTTGCCTGGAGACCGGCCATTCTGTCCTAACTTCTGATTGCTTGCCTGGCCTCATATTATCAGCAATCTCCTTAGTCTGAATGTCTCCCTGGTTATCGTGACCCACCACAACTAATCTTGCCCAGGTGATTTGAGCATTTTCTGAAAAATTGATGTGGCTGATATGTATACTTCAGGTAAGTTGCTATTGGGAAGTATGTCTTAGAAGATTCCAGGAGAGAATTTTCCACCTTGCTTCTTGTGATTCATGTGGACTGAGCAAGTGAGTATTGCTCAGCTATATGAGAAAAGCGGATTTGAATTCTTGTCCTTGAGACTGTATTCTTATATGGTGGGGTGGGAGAAAGGACAGCACCAGATGACCTGGCAAATTCACACATATTTTTATCTTTCAGTAGTGGGCATTACTTCTTTTGTTTTCTTCACAAATCGGTGTAGTGCTGCATGATTTTTAACTTACTGGGAAAGTAAGTTTTGTTCATGTCACAATTCAGAGTCCTTGATGACATGTTGACATGTATTAGAAATGATTGGTTTGGAGAGCTGACAAGTGACTCATGCATATGGATGTCTTCTGTGATTATCCATAGCAATCAATCCGGGATTATTTATGGTAGCATTGTCATAGCGATCAATGTGCAGTAAACAAGGCTCTCAAAGCCATGGGGAGAGTTTTATAGCCTCCATGACCAACTGTGGTTCCTCTACTTTAAAAAGCAAGTCTCCTGATAAGCTTATTGAATTGAAGAATTCATACACACACACACTTCAAAATCATGGCAAAGTACAAAAGTCTGAGGAAATGAAAAAGAACTGGGTTTGTGGTTGAAAAGGAGCCAAAATTCAGAGTTCTAGGCCTCACTTACTGGTTATGTGACCTTGAACAAGCATCCATTTGAATCTCAGTTTCCTCATTCTTTTGGTACTGGGAATTGAATCCAGGGGTGCTTTGCCACTGAGCTACATTCCCAGCCTTTTTAAAAAATTTTTGAGACTTGGTCTCGCTAAGTTGCTCTGGGCCTTGCTAAATTGCTGAGGCTGCCTTGAATTTGTGATCCTCTTGCCTCAGCCTCCTGAGGTGCTGGGATTACAAGTGTGTGCCTGGGGGCATAGTCTTGGTTTAATTGTTCAGAGATCCATGTAACATTTTTTTTTTTTTTTGAACCCTCAGCTTGGATTTTAGAAGCATAGCAAAAGGACTTGATGAGAATGATTGAATCTATGGTTTTAAAAGGAGAATACACACATCCGAGTCTACATTAGCTAACTATAAATAGTATATAGGCTACACTGTGCTTTGATAAAGTTCTAGTTTCTTACACTAAACAGCTGATGTAAGCAATTCCTCTGTAAGTTTGAGATCACACTCTCAGGTCTATTCTGGTGTGGGTACTTTTGTCCAGCTGACCTTTTCGGTGTTCCATTCATGGTAGGATTGACTAAGATTTCTCAATTTCTTTTGTTTCAAGAAATCTTTATTAATTACATATTATTTTCAGACTTTGATGATAGGATTGATCAAAGACACTTTGCTCATAAACTTATTGATTTAGAGATTCTGCTTTCTTCTCTGTAAAATGCTTCTTTCATAGGAGGCAGAAACCCAAGATTCCTGCAGATTAGGAATGTATGGAAATGAGGATCTCAGCTGAAGAATTCAAAAGTTCTTTTGGTAACGTGGTTGATTTATTCTGTGTCTTCCTCATCCTACATGAAGGTACACCCTGGATCCATTCGTTCATATGGTCATCGTGGGTAGGCGTCCATCAAGGCAGAGGAACTAGGAAACTTGTCATGGTCATATTTTGAAGTTTTAACCCAGGAAGCCCTATCTTTCATCCTATCCCTAATACCTGCCTCACAGCAGTGCATTGTTCTGTGGCTGCTCCATTATTCACACTTGATTTTTGGGTCACAGGAGTAGGTTATTTAGTTGAGCCACAGGTATGGCTTAACTTATTGTAAAGCCCAGCCTTGGTCCCTTCCAAGCTGCAGTACTGGCCTTGACCTTCCACAGTTGCCAATACTGGGAATGGATGTTATAATTTAGAAGTGGTGTTCCCCAAAATCTGACGTGTGAGATAATGCAAGAAGATTTGGAGGAGGAATGATTGGGTTATAGCCTTAACCTAATCAGTGAATTAATCCCTGATAGGATTAACTGAGTGGTAACTGGAGGCAGGTGGGGTGTGGCTGGAAGAAGTGGTTCATTGCGGGTGTGCCTATGCCTATGGGGTATATATTTGTATCTGGTGAGTGGAGTCTCTCTCTCTGCTTTCTGATTATCACGTGAGCTGCTTCCCTCTGCCACACTCTCGGTCATGATCCTCATCAGCTTCACTTGAGCCCCAAGGAATGGAGCTGGCCTTCTATGGACTAAGACCTCTGAAACTGTGAGCCCTCAAATAAACTTTTCCTCTTCTGCAGTTGTTCTGGTCAGGTCTTTTAGTCACAGCAGCAAAAAAGCCGACTAAAACAAATCTTTGACTTTTCCTGTAGTTCCTCTACTAACCTGAGTTTGCTACTTTTCCTGTTTTGGAGTATGTCTTCATGAGATGAAAGCCTGTGTCTGTTTTCATTCAAAGTCATGTTCATAGAGTCTATCATGGTGTAGAATAAATACATGAAAGAACTGACAGTCTCAAAATTACAAGCAACCAGCAAACATGACAATATATTAATAACAATTATCAAACACTAATCAATTAGTTATTAATTAAATCACATAGTGGCATGATTTAATTGAAACTGGTTATGAAACTATATGACTTGCATTCAAATCTGAGCTATGATTTAAAAGCTGAAGGACATTTGCCAATTTATTGAGCACCTTTACAACCTTAGATTTCCTAACTTTCAAATAAGCATATAGCAGAGCATTTGCCAAGTAGTAATCTCTTTGTATTACATTTAACAATAGCAAAGAAATGCTTTATTTTATATTAGGTATCATGGTTTGAACCTAGGGGCACTTATTACTAAGGAAGTTTCCCATCCCTCTAAAAGTTTTTAAAAATTGGAGACATTTTTAATTCTAAATTTAAGTTTTTAAATTTTAATGTTTAACTTGCTGAGGATCTTGCTAAATTGCTGAGGCTGGCTTCCAACTTGTGATCCTCTTGGCTCAGCTTCCTGCATCACTGGAATTGCTGCCACACCTAGCAATGCTTTATTTATTTATTGAGAGGCAAGTCAGTAGCTGTAAAAATTGGCATAGTCTTTGTGGAGGAAAAAGTTGGCTATATTGATCAAAAGCATTGAAATGCATATATCCTTTGATCAAGTATTCCCATATTTAGAAATTACTATAAGAAAATAATCAGGAATTTCTAATAAATGTGTATGCAAGAGAATTTCTACTGTTGTTTACAATTATAAAAAATGTAAATGAATATTTACAATATGGTAATCAATTAAGTTTTGGTGGATTTTTATGGATTTTTGTGAATGCCATTAGAAATGGGAAAATACCCATTAAAGGTCAAATGGAGAAGCAGACTACAAATCATTAGAAACATTATGGTACCATTATCACCCAGATTACTAAGGGCCCTTGTAAACTGAACGTGTCTAAAAACCAGACTCTTGACTTCCTCCAATGTTTTCCTTTCCCTTCTTGTTGTAAATGATACTACTTAGCTTAAATACCTTTACTTCAGAGTATTTATTCTCCAGTATTATGTATCTATTTATTATCTATCTCTATTATTACATGCTAGTTTTGTTGGGGCAGGCATATTTATTCTGTTAATGATAGTGCTAGTCCCTAGAATGACTAGTGCATACAAGCAATCAATATGTATTTATTGATTAATTGCATGAATGACCGCTTGAAATGCCTTAAATAGAAATGAACACACAAAAATGTTCCAGTGATTAACTTTTGAAGTCAGAATTATGGTGTTATTTTGGAGCTCTCTAGATTTTTCAATTTTCACTCTATTTAGAAGACAGTTATTAAGATTGGTATAGAAAGCCTAATTTGTAAACCTATTAAATTTTAAAAAATCATGTGCACTCTGGTATTTTTAATGCTTAGGAAGATAAGCAAAGAATGAAACTGGTTAGTTTGCTGTCATAGAAGGTATGTATAATTAGCATATAAACAGAAGAACAATTAGTCCTAAAAATTATCAGTAAGAGAATTATTAAGGTCGGTTATAATCCCATAGGTACAATTCCTGAGATGTCAATTTGCTGTTCTTGGAGAAATCTCGTTTCATAAAGGCTGCCCTAGTACAGTAAGAACAAAACCACAGATTCAATTTTAAGAAACTTTAGTTCCATTTTTCTTTAAACAAGTTGCTTTTATTTTCATCTGAAGTTCAAGTTTTGTTTTTCTGATTTGAGGAAAATAGTATGTATTTCTATATGAGATCAAAATTTTTTATTGTAAGTGACTCCAAATTTATACTTTGCAGCCGAATGCAGTGGCACACACTTGTAATCCTAGCAACTTGGGAGGCTGAGAAAGAAGGATCATGAGTTTGAGGCCGGTCTCAGTAACTTAGTGAGACACAGTCTCAAAATAAAAAATAAAAAGGGCTGGGATATAGCACAGTGGTAGAGTACCCCTGGGTTCAGTTCCCAGTAGAAGAAAAACAAAGAGATAAACAAAAAAAATTTATATCACATACTTTTATTTTTTTTTTATTTTATTTTA